>JAMKCH010039023.1:0-56976 GCA_023653785.1 Ophioderma brevispina
AATCAGTCAATCAATCAAGTAAGCAAAGTTATAAAGTGCTAAAACAAAGAGTATGCGCTAAGGCCCTAATTACTCTCATTACAATGATAAGTGTGGTTGTTGCATCATTTCTGCATAATTATCATTAGGTGGTGAAATGTACGTCGCAAACGTACTACGTTTCTATTAGATCCGCTGACAGCCCTTCCTGCAAGACAATACTCTCCCTGTGTTTGGTGTCAATGTCTGTTGCCTAAATGCTTTCAGGAGCATTGCTCCAATGCTTACAGGCCCCCCCATTGGCTATTCCAAATTTGGATTTGAGTTAGTTCATGGTGGTTTGGCTCTGTGGATAATTTCTTTTATTCATTTAAAATTAGAACTTCTACAATAGAGGCTAAATGAAAAGGACAAACATCCACCTTGATGGCCGCTTTAAACTTAACATTAGGCAGTTTTTAATTATGACAATTAGGTTCACTGAAAAATTGCACTGCGATCCCGCGTTAAAATTTTCACTCTGGGAATTCATTTTCACCCTTGGAAATTTGATCCCAAGATTTGAAATCACTCTTGGAAACAATCTCTAACAGAAATTC
Organism: Ophioderma brevispina; assembly: GCA_023653785.1. Taxonomy (NCBI): domain Eukaryota; kingdom Metazoa; phylum Echinodermata; class Ophiuroidea; order Amphilepidida; family Ophiodermatidae; genus Ophioderma; species Ophioderma brevispina. The sequence continues at coordinate 579 of JAMKCH010039023.1, forward strand.
TGACATTAATTGAGAGAACTTCTAACTTCTTCAATCTCTTAATTTGTTCCCTAATCTTAGTCTTCACTTTGCCTGTAGTTTCACTTTCCATAACATTTTGTCAATGCCGCAGGCTAAAATAATATTTGTGTAATGAGTACTCAGCATGAGCCTTACAAATGATGATATATCACCCAATTATTTCTCAATTTCCCAATACCAAAAATCACAAGTGCCAGGGCTTGTGGACAGGAATGCCTGGGTGTAACAAAGTCGTGTTTTATGTGTGATTTGTTATCTTTCATCCTCTGCAGAATTTGTAGAATAGCGGAACGGTTGTAAAATGTAGTCAACACGTACAGAAGGCACTGTGATGGTAAATTATCAATTAACAAAAATGTCATAATTAACAATGCAACAAGTTTTAAAAGTGAGACCTTAGTACCATTAATATTGTTTCATATTTTGACTTATTCGCAAACGAAAAAGAATTGTTTGAACAACTGAATTTGCAAAAACTTAAAAAATACAAATTACTTTAAAATTAAAATTACACAGTAAAGATGAAAGCGCCATCCCCCAATACGGCATACGGCCCCCTTTAAGAAATGTTTTTTGTGGATCCCATGCTGGCATCACATGCATTATGGAAGGTGATGTCTCCAACTGTGCATTGTGGGATGAACTCAATACAACAATAACCCTCTGAAATAGCAGTGTGTTTGTAAGGCCACTTATGACTGATTGGGAGTGAGAGACTTGGGGCTTTGGGGTTGGGTTTCAATTAACACAGGGGCCGGTTAAGGGGGCCAAACACATGTTGCTTGTATGTGCCATCATTAAGTTGCACTTCATAAATAAACACTCTGCTAATGATTTAAAAATAGCCTGCCTGGGCCATTACAAGACATGTTCTACTATGCATTATAAAGTTTGCCCTGGTTTGCAAGCAAATATTTTTAGTTCAGTAAACTTTGGTAAATGTAGAAGTGGGATTAATGCAGGTGGAAAAAATCCTAAATTTTGATTATGGAAAAGAAACTTTCCATAAATAAAAACATACATAAAAAACTGGCTATAAGATAGTCGATATTGGCATATCATTTCGGTCTATAATGGCATTTATATATTTAGGGTGAACATGACTTAAAAATAACATCTTTAAGAAAACTTTTTTAATTTCTTTTACTTTTTATATCAATAACATGTTTCGTCACAATAAAAAAACAAACTTGATGTAATTTAAAATGTATGTACTTATAATTTAATAGGCCTATCATACTACCTTTTGACTTGTTTGAGACAGATATTTTCATGTAACAGTAGCTTTGAGTAAGCATTTTGCAGTTTAGAATATAGCCTCTTGGATTTTTTCAAACAATGTATGCACAGAACAGGAAATAATAAACCTGCACCAAACTTTTGTTGATGTTAATAAACAGCTCTCAGACTCAATATATACAGTTTCTCTCTAAAATGTGATTGATTCCAAAAGTACTAATAGATGTTGATGTACTATTAATTTAAATCGTTGGTTTATACAATTTCTGTCTGGGTTCAAATCTGTTAACTTGTTTATCGTTAATTCTGTAATCACTTCAAAGAGTAACATTCCAGGACAAAGTTTTGGTTTTTAACCTAACCAAAAAACTTCACCAATACAATTTTTCCAAGATCAAGTGTAATGAATAGTTGTACATGATGTTAGGGCAATTACTATAGTGTGAAAAGACAAATGGCTATCGATTAATATTTAGTCATTTGTCTTTTACACTATATTTAATTTGCCACATACGAAACCTTTAAAAAGGCTAAGGGCCTATCAGAGTTTTTGGACTAATCCTATATCCCGAGTATTCAATATTTGTTATATAATGTTTCAACAACAAATATTTTTCTCTTGATGTTGTTGATGAAAAGGTATTTCTGACAAAATTATTGTTCAGCTAATATCGCCCACAACTTGAGTCCTACGATATGAAATGGCCTGACACATATAACCCACAAGCAGCTATATATTTTAAGCATAAAAGTTGAAATTAACCACGTATTGTCTAGTGAAAACCAAAATTGTATATTACTATAAGCTAGCCACTGAAGTTCTAATCAAAGGAACATATTGGAGAGTGCTAAAATTGAAGTTGATCAACATAACTGTCATAGAGCGTGTTGCTACGGGGGGACGTTTTCCCACGATCGGACGCGGGTCGTCCTTATCCTGCTCAGTAGAAAAGGACCGACCCGCTATTTTAGTGCGACCAGGGTTCGATTTACCCAATATGCACACATGCACTCAGTGCATGTAATAGGTGCGTTTTTTATTTGATTGTCAGTCAAAAACGGTATTTGCCATCAAGGAGTCCTGGTCCGTCCCGGTCGGCTTTGGTTTTTTGGTCTTTTTCTGGGGGAGTAAGTGGGCCTGATTCAATTGCCCCAGTCCCAGCCATTCAGTAATGGTTTGCCATTGAGTGGTAGTAACTGCGGCGGGATGGTTGAGTGTGACGTCAACCATAACGGGCCCCACTTTGTATAGCTTGCAACAATCATGTCGGGGGTTGCAGCAACTTCGGGTACTGAGAGCGGGCAAACAAATAGGAGCTGCGACCAGCTAGCACTGCGGTTTCCCGCAATATTGTCTTTTTAGTCGTCACAATTTGGTTGGAGCAATGTGAAACGTTTGTGAAAATTTTAGTCGGCGGTGTGGTGTTAAAAGATAATAAGGAAAAATAAATCACTGATTCGCGTAACTACTCTTGAGGTCAGACAACTTCGGAGTGTGGGAAGATATATTAAGTACACCACAATGGGTAAGCGAAAGACGAAGAAGCAAGGAGCGCTACAAACTAAAAGAGGCAGAAAAATCTGCCAAAACAAAAACGGGGCACCGGAGAAAAACGAGAAATTCCGCAGAAGCGACGGTTTTAGATTCCGTGCTCCGCAAGTCTTAGGAAGAGGTCGGAATTCAGGAAAACCAGGCGTAGCAACAGCGGCGGAGGGAGCAGCAGGAGCGCCCGAAGTCGGGTTTATAATCGCTTGGCCCTCCCCCGACGGTGCAATGCTGGCGTCGTCGAGTGCTGGACAGGACCCGGTAAGAAGCCAACCTGGTCAAGAGATTTTTCCAGCAGGGCTGATTGTTGACAGGGGATGCGGAGTGCAAGCCGGCAGAGAGCGAAGGGCCTGTGTTGTATAGCCCCATCATCAGTGAAGGTGGACATACTACTGCCACTATAACAGTTGACCCCAACAAACGGCAGCTGACACACTACGCTTGGGTTTCACCAAGGGTGTTAGGCTGGGTTTAAAGGGGAACGGGTGGGGGCCCCCCCTTGGAAGCACAAATAACTTGAAATCAGCTGTAGAAAATTCCAGGAGCCCACCACCCCCTCCCAACTACCCCCATTCGCTTTTAGGTCTCATCCACACCCCATATCCCACACTTCATCCCTTTAGTGGTGGCCAAAAAAGTTAGGGGAAAGAGGTTCAGCAGGTAGAATTGCTGTCCATTCAATCACCCCCTTTTTAACTGAGTGTTTCGCCCATAGGTGTTGTCCCCAAATCAACACCAGGTTGCTTTTCCGTCTGCTAACACAAATCTCTCTGGCCTGATGAAACCTCTGTGAATGGGGGGATTGATCCCTCATGGTGCAAGGTGGCTTTACATAGTTTTGAAGAAGCAGTCCAGTAGAATAGCCATGGCAGTCCAGGGTTCTTCTGGCCAAAGCGGACATTCAGTCAGAATTTGAGGACTGTGCTATTAATCCAGACGACTCAATTACTGGGAGGAAATGCAAGGATCTGACTTTGTGGACAAATGCCTTCCAAGGGTGCCGCTTCACCCGCACATTTGAAATTTTTCCACATTCATTGAAGCGCAGCCAGGCGGGAGGTCGTGACGATAGGAGTAATCCATTACCGGATGATCTACTGCTGTAGGGAGGAAGGTGACGACAATAGGTTTGCGTTATAGATAAAGGTGTTCCTGTTCAGTTTGTCAGAGGTTAGGTTGACATTGGCGGTGGACAAGACAGTAGGTCCGGCAACAAAGATACATTTAGGGCCTAGAGATAGATACTGTGACGACTGGTAGGGTCCCGAGGAAAAAACGGGAAGTCTCTTGTCAAGCTTGAACAGGCGTGTGCAGCACGGAAACTAAACTTCGGCAATTACAGTCTGTCATTGGTTCCCCGGCAATCGGGGCAGGGCTGTGCCGCCAGGACGGGCCTTTTTAAGGCGTTTATAAGTGGACGTGGTGGGCGGCGCAAGCCCTCATTCATAAGATTAGGCTGTCCGTAGGGGCTCGTGAGGATTTAAACATGTGGAAGGGGTCGCAGAATTACAATGGAGCAGCAATTATCGCCGACCAGTTCTGGACCCTCGATTGCGATATCCAGTTGTTCACTGATGCAAGTGGAACCCATGGCGTGGAGGGTTTTTTCCAAAATGGAATGGTTCAAAGTCGCGGGCGGTAGTGGTGACAGGAAAGCCCCTTCGTGCTCTGGAGGGAGTCTCACATCGTGGCTGCAGTGTCTATCTGGGTCCCCGGCTAGCAGGCAAGGAGGGTCATGTTCGTTGACAATGAGTCATTGTGGCAATAATCAACAAAAGACATCGCGCTGCCCCGCATTATGCGACTGGTGGAGATAGTTCGTGCTTCAAGTTCCCTGAAACAAAATTGTATTAAAGGCCAGTCATATTCCGGGAGTTGAAAATAAGAGTTTCTGTGCCCTATCTCTTCCACGGTCGACACATTCAGGGCGATTGGCGCCCGAAGCAGACCCACGAGCCCGAGTGATTCCGCAAACTATGGCATGATATAGTGCGAGACTCGGCGGCTTTCGTGATCTATGGCCATGTAGCACTCACACAGGTACCAGAGAGGGAGATGATCCACGATTTTCCGGGAAGGAAGGGGGTTTGTATTGCAGTGGCCAGCATCAGTGGAGGAGGTGGTGGGATTATTTCACATGAGTCATTCGTGGGGAAAGCCTCTGCACAATCAGTCCTACCTGACAGGGCTGTCATATACTATCACAAAATGGGGGGATGGGAAGACCCAACTAAGCTTTTGTGTTAAGAAGTGGTTGGGGGTGCAAAAGGGAAAACGGCCATCAGATTCGAGGCTGCCAGTCACGCTTTCTATTTTATGGATATTTTTCCAACATTAGTCAGGGTTTGTTCTGCCAGCTATGAGGCTGCCCCTTTCCAAGCAGAATTTGACACTAGCATTTTTGGATTTCTTCGTGTGAGCGAATTCGCAGGACTTCAAAATCGGCCCGAGTGAACGTGTGTTGGCAGTCACTGATGTTTCCCTGGTGGCGATTGGGCAGCGTTGCAGTGCAGCTGCGAGACTCCAAAACGACGCGGGGAAAGCAACGTGCTGTCATTCAATCGGGCAGTGGGGCGCAGGTATGCCCCGTCGCTGCTGTGGAACGTTTTCTGAGCATGCGCCCACAGGGGGAGGGTCCACTTTTTGTGCATTTCAACCATTCTCCACTAACTAGGGCTCAGGTAACACATGTCCTCCGCAAGGCCCTAATTGTTAGCGGTTACCCCGCCAGGAGTACAGTTCACAAGTTTCCGCATTGGAGCGGCAAAACTCGGCCGCTATGTGTGGGTTTTCAGCAGAGGGAATCCAAACAGTTGGGTAGATGGCGAGCGATGTGTCAAAATTTACATCAGACACAGGCTTTCTTCACGCCATCAGTTCAAGTAAAAAATAAAAAAAAGGGAAAAAAAAGACCAGCAATAAATACCCCCATAATAAAATAAGTAAAAAAGTGGTGTAACAATAAGTACTCGCTACAGATTATTGCGCTGTGTTCGTTGTTCAAAATTTACAGCAGACCCAGGCTCCTTGTATGCCTCCAGTGCAGAGTGGGTAAAAAGTAGAAAATAAAGGGGAAATAAAAAAGTGGTGTAAAAATAAGGTGTAGAAAGATGGTTGCGTGTTTGTTTGTTGCATCCTATACCAAAGGCACCGGCTATGGATAGTAGCGACAGTTACATCACTGGGCAGTGAGGGCAATACAGCGCTTACTGGCTGTGAGCAAGGACCTGGCTAGGATTAGTGGGGGGGGGGGGAGGAGAAATTGAGAATTTTTTGACAGATAAAGCTTTATGTAAGTGGTAGACCGGCCCGCATACACCGTTATCCACATAGGGTCCAACGACATCTGCTCCATGCCAAAGACGGACCTGGTCAGCGTGGAAAACTTTTAGGGGACCTTAGGCAGTCCTTCCCAATGGTAGGTTAGTGGCGTCCACTATAATGCCCCGCTATTGGGTATCGGTGAGAATCGTCAAGGAGTTGGTGAAAGGTTGTCAGGAAGTGAACAGGAACAGCATTTAACCATGATAAAAGTAAGGGGTGATAACAGGGTAGTTTTCCACAAGGGAATTTCCGGCTGTGACCCATCATTCTACAGGAAGGCAGGATGGCATTCACCTATCTCAAAAAAGGGTATAAGGCTCTACGCAAGCAAATATAGGAAAGGCCATAGGGTATTTTTGTGCAAACCCCCCTCTGAAGGAATAGTTGGGTCCCCCTGTGGACAAAAGTAAAGTTTGCAGGCTTATGCAAATCTTAGAGGACTAAAGTTGCAGGGAGTTTATGGAACTCTTGGTGTTTAGCAACATCCCATTTATACTGTAAGAGTGCCAGCAAAGTTTTCCCCATTGGGGGTTGCACGTTTGTAAAAAAAAAAAAAAAAAAAAAAAAAAATCATCTAGTGTTCAGGGACTAATATGCCCTATGTGCATGCGGTATGACGACACGTGTGCTGGGCGTTAGAGGCCCACAGAAGGCTGAGTGGGTTGAATCAAGCAGGGGCATAGCTTTTTGTGTCAGTGATTGTGTAGGCATGTAAAAAAAAAATAAGAAAAAAAAATTAAAATAAACTAAAACAAAACCAATGGTATTCACATAATGACAAAGCAGAAGCAAGCCTCCTACCTTTAAAAAAGTGGGTTAGGCAAGGGTTCTGTATTGGAACCTTGGGTGGTGTGTTTTGACGGGGATCGGGGTCTGGCGACCAGCCATTTTTCATTTTTACCATGGTCTAGCCAAATTCTTTGGAGGAGTTGGCTCCAGGTGGGAATTCGCCTCCAAACATGCGTCCAGATTCTTATCCATCAATCCGAAGTGGGCCAACGCGTTCGTGATTTCGGTTACGTATGATTTCGCATTCGGGTTTTCAAGGCCTGTTGGCCAGTTGTTTTTTTATTTTGGATAGATGTGTAGCTGTAGATGTGGTTGATGTATCATACGATTTGGCAATAATGTTGCTCCAGGCCAATTCCACACCATGCTAATTGAGAACAAAAACAAAAAAGTGTTACCCTGGGGAGTGTCTTGTTCAGTGTGCAGGTAGTTTAAGGACTCTCTGAGGGCAATGACTCTGTGCATGTGAATTTTCCTCTGTGCATGTTATTTTTCTGTATTTTCAGCCTTATTTGGGAAAAAAGCTAACATGTGCATGTAGATTTTATTTTCTAAATCGACCCCTGAGCGTGACGCGATACCGCTAAATCAAACCTGCTCTGAGAAGGTTTTTGCCGTGTTGCATACTGCTATTTCACCAGTAGAAACAGCCGATAGCGGTATTTGCCGTGTGTGGCAGGAATTGATGCCAAGGCGGCGCTGGTAATGCGACTTACGCTACGCGCGTTGTTCAATAGTCAGGAGTTAGCCAATTACCAAAAAAAAATTTTTTCATTCAGAAGTGAATCAACATTCAATAAAATTATGATGAACAAATAGTATTCTGTAGTTTACTTTACACCTAGTTCTGGTAGTAACATCCATAAAGAAAAAAAAAAAATTGCAGAATAATCAACACGTATGATAAAGTAACATGGGAATAGGCTACATGTAAATCCCACCTCAAGCGAAAGAAATGCATGGACGTTCTGGAACAGGAGGATATATTGTGGACCCCGGTGGGTCTGTCGAAAGCAGATAGCGGTAAGTGCAGTCGAGCATGCCACATACGGTATGTGAATTCAATAGAAAACAGCGAGATAGTGGAAAAGCCGCGTCCATCGGGTCGCAAGCCGCGTTTGACGTGTCGGCAGTAAAAACACGCTCATAGTGTCAAATTCCAGCTAGATATGAAATTTACTGCCAAGTGGTTATCAGACTAGGACTGCAAAGGCAATGCCTCTCTAGGCCTTCATTGATAATGCATGGCTTTCAACTTTCAAACAGCATCAGCTAAATTGTAGGACAAAAGACAATTCAGCATAATCTTTGCCTGCCAACACAATTCATGCAAAATGCACAAAGGCGAACAAATGCCCCCAAAATGCAACGTCTGCTCAGAATTTTAAAAATCCACAACTTAACTTTTCAGATAATGTCAGTACTGCCATACATGCGAGTTCAAAAGAATTAGACAAGACATGAGAGACAGTTAATGATAAATATTGCGGTTCTTACTCTAATTTGCTAGGTGATGACAATAGCCTATATACATGTACTATAGGATAAAAAAATCAAAACCGTGCTGTGAGTGACAACATCTGAAAGTGACATGGGAATGGCCCATTTACAAAATGCCACTTCCACAATTACAATAGTCTTGTTCAAAACGCCGGCTATGTCCCCTTTCTGAGGTATATTCCCCGTATATAATCATTGGTGTTGACTCCCCCAAGGCTTGGCTTAGCCATGGATGCAAACTCTACACATGGGATACAGGCCTTAGCCGCCCATGCAACCGGGAGAGAGTGGATTGTGAAAAGTCAATCAGCAGCTGCAGAAACCGTCCGGAAAAGGCCAATCAAAAGCATTGACCGAATTGTAAGCTCTATTCCGGGTGTGCAATTTGACCGACACATCTGCTAAATGTTGAGGGCCCAAAGTCCGGCCAAAAAGGGGAAAATTCCCTGGGATTGGGTAGGCAGGTGCTGGTGGGATACAACATGGAGATGTTAAATTCTGTTTATGTATGTGGACATCTCAAAGTCAATGTCTTCGGCTCAGTGCTGGGAAGACGGCTGAAAGTCAATCAGAATCACTGCAGGTTAAAATAAATAGTTCTTGACATCCAGAATCAATAGGAGCAACTGGATTGCTTTTCAATGACTCTGTGACGTGTTAGTGTTAAAGAGAACCGGTATCAAGAATTATTCAATACACTATATATAAAAACAATATTGAGCACATGGAGTGGTTTCATTGGATAATGGAATTACTAACCTAAAAATGAATTAAAATATTTGGCAGTAAATGTATGCACAAAAAGTTAGACCAGGTTTAAAAGTTAGACCTGGTTTAAGTTCAAAATTAATTTTGCCTCCAAATTGATAGTTATTCACACTTTCTTATAAAGTAACTAGCAAATTTGAAAATTTAAATGCCACATTTCAAAATAAATGCCAAATACCTTGTGTCAGTGTAAAGGAAAATGTCTTTTTGGTGTGACAAAATTAAACTTAGGACCGGGTCTGAAGGTAGACCTGGTCTAACTTCTTTGTGCCATTACGGACCTTGTCTGACCATTGCCATTTGAAATTTTCCCCCCGCTATTATGGGATATGTATTTGTGTTATGCGATACGGACGGCACAGTAGGACATACACCTTTCACACGTGATGCTTTCATTTATGGTATATTTTTCTGGCATGTAGACACACAGACGCAAAACTGCTGGCTGTATCGAATTACACGTTATCCGCTAGCACAATTTTTCATAATAGCACATGGTCAGACTGGATGGTTTAATCATTGTTATGGTTAAAGGTGCTGCTCCGATTATGTCTATTATTGTTCTCTACTGGATATGAACCGCCTGGCACTTGCAATGTACGCCCATTCATGTACTGTGGGAAACTTGGGGTTTTGATGTAGAAGCAATAATGCATAGTGCAACTGATTTCATATGTATCAAAATCAATACGGTAGTTCTCCGGGAAAACATGGGGTCCCAAAGACGATCGGAACATGCACCTTTAAAATAATTCAGTTTTTCTATGAAACCCATCGATATGCGGTCAATAATTAGTTTATAGGTATTATGTTTAAGATTATTTGTTGTACGGGTACTCCTGAGACCAACCCGAAGAGATCAGCACTATAATCGCCGTCACAATTCCCTTTTCTAAAATAGGCGTCTATACACACGCGTGAGAGTTGCTGCGTGTAACGCGCAGACATGTATTTCCTTTACGCGTTGTCATGGTTCTGTCTGGCGAGAATCTGGCGAGTCTTGGAGACAGAGAAAAGATTTATGGACAGAGAGTAGAATCGTCTTGTAAATAAAAACTTGTAAACAAGTTGTCACCAGTATGGTGTGTGATTGTGGGAGGGGGGGCCAAAAGGTACTCACATCAACCAACCACAGACTCACAAGGACAGTAACTGCAAAACTGCTTCAACCAACTGGTCACTGTTTACAAACACAACTTTGACATCTCTTATGCAACATTATCCAAGTGTAGGTGCAATGAGGCATGCCAGACCTTTATATTCTACAGGTGATGTAATCAGAGGGATGAACTGACTTATAATATTTACCTCATTCATTCTATATCTATTCATTATATGATGGGTTGAGTGCATGCTTGCTTGTTCTGATGTCACAATAACATAGCAGATCAAGTTGCAACTTCTCTTGAATGTTTCTGATTTTGAGCACTCAAAAATTGCTCAAATGGTGCATTTGGACTATTCTAATATGATGTTTATCTGATTTGAGATAAGTTTGACAGCATATTATTTAATAAGATTGAGGCATTTCAAGTAGGATCTGGTGACCATTACCAAGACTGCAGGCTATTGGGAGTGTGTGTTGTGGTTTTCCATACAATTGTCTTCTGTGGGGTTCCATAAGGTGGCACCATTCTTCTGACACCCTTATGAATTGGAAACCTAACGGAATTAAACCACAAAAACCGTGGGTTTATCCGTTAAGGTTTTCGAAATATAAGGGTGTCAGAAAGAAGGGGTCACCTTATGGAAAACCACCAGTCTTCTGTGGTTGACGAGAGGAAACCAGGTATTCAATCCTGTAGTTAACAGGTCACTTAGTACACATTCTTCCGAACAACCCAAGTAATACAAACAAATCCCTGCTCGGAATCCTTATATGTTCATGAAGCACAACTGCATGATATTATTTGAATGCTGGATAATTGGAGGACAACAAATATCATCAACATAAATTACCAATCAGTCAAAGCACCCTGTATAATTAGTGGCATCTATGATATGCTGATTATCGTTTGCTAACTACAGGTGAGTCAAAAAAAACTTGACCCGGATGTGGCAGCCATGTTGAGTTTTTAAATAATATATGTATAACGTATGTGATATCATCGGAAACGCCTATTCATTATCTTTAAATTTGCTGCCAAAGATAATTTCAATCGGGTACGTATAGGCCGAGCTACAGTCTTTTGAATCAAAGTAGTCGGTTGTCACCCTATCCACGGATTCCATTTGAATGAACGGCGCCAGACTAAGCAAAGGTGATTCCGTGGCCAGTGCAGGAAAATCCGACTGCTTGATTCAAACGCCTGTAAACTCGTCTATACCTAACGATGTGACTGATCTGTGCAGCAAATTAAAGACCAATTAACTAAGCTGTCAGATGATATCACATATGGTAGATGTATGTTACTGAAAATTCAAAATGGCGGGACTAATCAGGTAAAAGGTTTCTTTGACTCACCCTGTAGTAGGGTTATAAACAAGAATCCCATTCTAAAAGTTTGGGGAAGGGGGTTTGAAAAAGTTTTCTAGCGTTGAAGGGTGTGAATCAGAATTTTTGGGCCCAACCTATGGGAAAATGTGGGGAACTTGTAAAATAAGGGGTAAAATTATTCAGGGGAAATTTGAAATCAAGTCAAATTGTGTTAAATGGCACCAATGTATTGTCTCATTATAAGGAATAAAAAAGGTATAGGGTGTCAGGTTCTGACCTTTACTTAAACAGGAAAGAGCCCTATAAGGTTCAAGGTCACATGGGGGTAAACTGTACCAGTGCTCCGATTTTGTTGAAACTGGTGTCAAATTGTTCGTTTGCCTTATTTTACAATGTTGGCATTTGGTTTTCGTAATTTAATTTGAGCACAAATTTAACAAGGGTCTACATGGTCTATAGGAAGAGAAGATATCAGTAGCTATCCCACAATGCAGTGCTTCCATTGGAAGTTTTGTACAGGTCATGTGAATCGTTAGAGATGAAAACTTTTTTAAAATGCAACTTTGTGATCAATAAAAAATACTGTCACTTTAGCCATGTTTCAAATCACTAACGATCCACATCATATTACCTGTACACGGCGCTCCATTGGAAGCAATGCATTGTGGGAAGCTACTGAAATCTTCTCTTGTCTATAGGGGTCACCAAAACTTGACCTCACAATTGTATACAGAGCTGTCACACCCAAAGAATTTGAAATGATTTCTTCTTCAAGTCTACCAGGGCAATATTTTTACAAACCGGTTTCAACAAAATTCTGGCACTGGATTTTTTTTGCCCCAGAATGACCTGACCTTAATGGGCTGTAGCCTTATACTACAGGTGGAACCTATCAACTACAATACACAGAAAGTTTCTTGCCAAAAATTCAGATGATTCACTCAATGTTCCATCAAAATTCACTTGATGGGAGTGGGATTTGAGTGGGTTTTGAGTGGATTGAGTGAAGCTTTAACCAAAATGAGTGGGACAACATAGCATCATGGTCAGTGTTCTTGATTTTTGGTTGATTGGGACTCACCACCCCCTTGTGGGCTTGCAAGTTCTTTCTGTCAGTACCATTTTTTTTAATCCTTATGATACCCAAAATACCTTGGTGTACACACTAAACACAATTTGACTTGATTTCAATTTACCCCTGTACTTATTTCACCACCGCTATTTTTCCAAGTTCCCCATATTTCCCCGAGGTTGGACCCCAAATTCTGATTCAGCCCCCTTCCCTAATAGAAAAAACCTCTTACTTCTCCCTTCCCAACTTCTAGAATGGGATTCTTGTTTATAACCCCTCCACTCACTGAAGGGCTTCTTCTTCTACTAGTTAAAAGTTCTGAAGACAACTGACACTATGACTTTAATTCCGAGGGTGTTTTTAATCAATTCCACAATGCAATGAAATTCCTATACTGTACTGTACCTAAACACATGTTAGTACCTAGGGATAGAAAGTGTTCAAAAGTTTTAAGACCACATAAGATATTTATAATCATGCTAAAAAGTCCCCTAAGTACTTGCACCTTGTGGGCTAAAATGATGTAAAGATTCTAAGGTTTTTATATGGTTAAGAATAGGATTTTTTGGGATCACCTGACCTTCTCTATGCAAAATTTCCCAAAACATGGGTGCATGGTGGGATTGACTCAAATTAACCCTTGACTTTATTCCAATATGAATTATATCATTCCTCAGAAGTCCATCTCAAACCATCTGAAATGGCTTCTTATATTAAGGACATCCACTATTTAGGGCAACCCATGTGGTTCCTACCTTTATAATATATTTTGAGCACTGCAACATTAGCTATGAACAGTACATTGTTTTGTGCTCTACCAGATTCTGCTTGGGTCGATTTAGCTTCTTTGTAATTGACAATATTACTGGCATGGATGGTGGTAACGGCACTATCATGGCACACTGATGACTGCTGGTTTCCCCCTCTCCATCTATCTGAATGAGAGGGGAGTCTGTCGCAACTGCAGGAGCAACTTCCAAATTGTCATCTGTCGGTCTGTTCACAACCTGTGGTACAAGAAGTTGATGGGGCAATTAAAATTTTGTAATAATCTAATATTCCTAAAATTAAAAAGTTTGAAAAAACTCCCAAACACTCTGAGACTGAGGCTCGAAAATGCGCTAAGAAGTCCAAAAGAATGCGATGACTCATCGAACTAATGTATCCATGTATTGGCAACGAAATTCGCCGGCCGTTCCAGCGACACCCTCGTGGTTTGCCATCGCTCCCTGGTCATGGGGCACTGGGGCCGCGGTTTGAATCCCACCCAGACTATCCCAATCTTCTTTAGCTTCTATCCTTTATACCCCTTTCCTTCCTCCAAGGAGAGGAATGAGAACTTAGGGTTTTAAGTGATCCATACCTTGATCTACCACCTCCCACGACTAACTTATTCACGTTGGGTTTTTAATATCATCTGAACCTGTCAGCTGATGCCAAGAAATTTTGGGATCTACTTCTGAAGAATTGTAATTTTTTGTATACATCCATAAATGGACAGAAGTGATCCCCACATGGTCTCATGGAGGCACTATATGATATTGAACATTAATAAATTTATTAATTTTTTTTTAAATCTTACTGCTGACCCCTGAATACATCAGACTGTGTACTTGAGTGCTGTTAATGGCCTCCTGGCATATTTACCCTCAAGAACCTTATGCATAATAAGTGCCTGCAGGGTTTATATTTAGGCTCTCCGAGTGCCGGTTGTGAAATCGTAACATTAGACCAAACATTTTGCACAATACGGACAAACTACAAGTTTATTTGCCAATTTAATGTGGTAATTTTTCATTTCACTTAAATACCATGCCGGTCGCAACCTCCTAAATGACCTCCTGTGGCCGGTCGGTGGATCAAGCGGACATGCCGGCTCCACCGCCGGGGGCCCCCGGCTTCTCTTTCCCTGAGTGCCTGCTTGGCATTTTAGGGACCCGGGAGAATCCGCGTTTGAAAACCGCATCAAATTCCGCGCAGCATTTTCGGCAATTCTGGCTTTTGTCCTCCGCGCACCACGCTAAATCGTCAACTTTTCCTTCCGCACTAACCACGAAAAAACAGTCCCGAATCCTGCAAATCCGCATTCCCCCAAGATTAGTAAATAACATGATCAGTACAAAAGTATAATTAAATCATCCATTTAGCACAACGACCAAATCCCGTTTGCCCGACCACCTTTAATAAACCCCAAAATTAAATAGCTAAAGAAGTAAATGATACCGCACACATGACGACCTAATTAATACGGCGACGCCCTGTCTCGCAGCCGTCGACGCCTTGTGTGATAAATGATCAGCGGATCTCAAAACCCTCGTAACCTTGTTAATCCAGTAGTCTTCTTTTGTTGACTGTACTTAATCCAATTACATCATCATTTACCCAGGTCCCATCCGAATCCTCACCATGCCAACTCTTCAGTCGGTTTCGGTTACACCACTATTTGCAGCCGCGATGAATTGAGCTATAATAGATCAATGACCTGTCCCTTCGATAGATTTTATTGCAGCACAGTAAAAACCTCTTTTTGATGAACTGCAGCCAAGTTGTAAAGCGTGCAGCTAACGAATTTGATAGAATACCATCCCGGGAATACCAGAACCAAAGGGTGGAAAAAAAATTATTTTGAATTTCTAATTTAATGCTTAATAACCCTCATTTTGGAAAATTGACAGAACAACTCTCTCTGAACAAATGTTTCTAGCGCTTTATTTTTTTCCCGATTGAAATATTTACAATAAAAGCAACTACCTTACCCCATAATCAATGATCAATCCAACATTAACAGTAAACAACAGTTTCTATTCATATGTTAATCGGGGGGGCTGACATTTGCAAGTACCCAAAATAAACAACGGTAATACATTAATCCGGATTAGTTTACTAAAAAAATCATTTAAGAATAACAACCTAGATTTGCTTCCCAAAAAATATTGTTTGTTTGAATAATGCTAAAATGTCATTTTAATATCATGAAATAATCGTATGGCCGTCTTCATACACTTACATTCGCACGTGGCCTGCCGCAAAATTTGAATACCATGAAAGCTAAATAAATAGAGAATTATTTAGAATCTTAACTGTCTTGCACCATTTTGCGATTAGATAATTACATTGGGTGAATCATTTATCATGTTAGACGTGTGGGTAATGAGCTGAAAAATGTCATAAAAGATCAGTTACGTTCAAAACTATCTTTAATGGAATTTTCCGTTCTTGGGGAATTTCCCGCTCGTTCGCAATCAGCTCAGGGTGAAGCAAATACAGTTCAACTCAATCGCTCATTCATGGAATATGGAGCAGCTATATCTGGCTTAAGGGATGTAATTTTAATGGATGATAGCATACATAATAGTCGCATACCATGAAAGCGGATTTATAAACTATTCATGCATGGATTCAAGGGTGAATTCAAACTTCTATTCACCATTTGTTTTAATTGTGTTCGTCCAACCCTTGATCATGTTCTTGCTGCCCGCCCATGCGTTACTTGTAATTCTTAAAACGTCCAAGAGACCGCGCACACGTTTGAATTTGGAACACTGCTGCCAATGCCAACAAAAGCTCGTACCGTCATGGGATTATATGCATCGAGTAAGTGTGCACTCAAGGTTGAATAATTGACGGCCCATCACTGTACAACTGTGTCCTTTCATTTCATTCGACATTCCATCAGGGGTCTACTACAATACCCAAGTAACAAAGAGAGCAATTAGATTGTGCTTGAATCGCGGCATGAATGGCGGTACTAATGCAACCACCCTGATCATCGAGTTTGCAATCGACCGCCTTTGCCTGGCGATCATTAAATTATCACTTGCCCGACCAAATCGTTTTCTTGCCAAACACATTTTGACCGTTAAGAAAAACAGTCGAGCAAGAAGTTCACATGGAACCTTTTCTGGTAGAAAAATAAGAAATCCGCTGTTTTTTCTCCGCGCGAAAACGGAAAATCCGCGCGGAACGCAAATCCGCCATAACATGTCCATTTTTTTCCGCGATGCGGCTTCTCGACCCTAGGCATTTACCCCAAGGAATTAAATGCTGATACAGTGCCTGCCCGGCAGTTCTCCTCAGAGACAAGTGGCGATGCCTGCTTTGGGAATTATCAATCCAGATTTGTTTTAATTCTGGGTCATGAACGACCCAAAATACCCACGTATGTCCCCGTTGTGTTCCACAGAAGTGTATTCGAGCCCTGACGACCACTGGTATAGAGGCACCATGATTGGTCAGCCTCAAAGGTCACTTGTAATACACATAAGTTTGGGCATACCGCATATACTGGATGCATGTACTCTTGTATCAAGCTCTGTGTTTATGTCGTGTACCAGAATTAAACAATCCGATTATTGTTTTGCTTTTTCCAAGGAAATAGTTACCTAGAGGGTAAATGCCCAAGTTTGTATTTAAAATTCATAAATAGGGTAAATTAATAATAAAGCTGCTCACATTCACTTCAGTGGATTCAAAATTACTACTTGGACGGAAATATTTCACACTCTATGTAGGCGCAACAAGCTACGCGGAGGATTGGCGCATTCTTTGACCAATTACGTGTCGCGAAACAAAGTGCGATGTTCCTCTGGCTCACTCAGTCTACACGCTAGCGTGTGTTCGATTCTGTCCAACAATTATTGATCCGACTGTAGGAAGCTGTCAAAAAAGAACATTACCTATCGTTTTACATTTTTGGTTTGCGATCGATCATCATTAACCTAAACGTACACCCACCTTAATGTGTGTCTTCATCTTTGCCAGACAACCTCAACCCAGACAGACATAGGATTGGCACAGCAGCATTTTTTTTATATTTTTACTGTTTTATTTCATTTGACGAGTAGCACCTACTGATACAAAGACTGTAATTACTGGACAGTGGACAATGTACTGTATAAGTGCACTTTTGTGTGCACTCTTGCATGCCAAAACCTAACCAACATGATAGTAAAGTAGTAGTAGTAGAACTTTATTTAAAACACGGTAAACAATCACATGCTCAATACAGAATATTGTTAAACTTCAAAATTTAAAAAAAGAAAAATATACAAATATAATATGCTATAAGAATGACCTGCACAGGAACTGTCTGAATGTGTGGTGCACAATTTCCATTTCCTCCTTGATGTTCTTGATAATGAGCATTGGCAAAACTGTTCAAAGGATGCTTTTGATTATGTGGTACATGTCATGTGATTCTAGGTAAGTCGGGGGCTCATATTTATTGTATTTAGGAAGACTGAGCATGCATTTTGTCTACAACTGCTAAATGGGGAGATTATACAGTGGTTTTCAATACACCCTTCCCCTGTGTTAGTGGGTTATATCCCGGGGTTATATACCCACTAACACAGATTCGATCTGGTCCTAAAATGGCTGAGTGGCAATAGGAGGCAACGCTAAGTGTCTACTGAGCCCAAGGTGCATACAAGCAATCAGTGCCCTTGCCATTGCATTGCCGGGTGATCTTTTTCCCCGCAGCGGAAAAACAATGGTAAAACGGTGGAAAAGCTTTTTAGTCCTCACTTAACCTTCATTATCATTCATGCATTCTATAAACATTTATTTCTTTTTAGTGTCATGTGGGCTCATTTTATTTTTTAAAATATTATTAAAAATATTATTTTATTTCACAAAACCACTGCAATATTTTTGTTGTAATTTTTACATTCAGTTGTAAATTTACTTAGTCTGTGCAATTTTGATGTTAGTTAATTTTGTAATTATATTTCCTGTAATTTGGCCAAGTACCACCCAATTGTGAGATAATTTAATAAATCAAATATCATATCATGCACTCGGCAGCAATAGTAGTCTCAAGAAAATTAAAGGTTGAACCTGACCAAATTTCTTATCACAGGTTTTTTGCACAATGCATTTGCTTAAAGGTACCCAAAATGATATACTAAAAGTCCGATAAAATCACCGAGTTGCAGAAATATCCTATTTGCATCATTCCAAGGCCGCATTTTTGATAGATTTTTGTAATAGATTGAGTTCTGAAGAACTCGGCAGAAATAATTTTCGGTACTATACCCAGTTTTCAAGGTCTGTGACAAAATTATGACAGTACTAACAGCATAGGGCGTTTGGTTCAAGCTTAATTGCATAAATCCCAAATGGCGGCCATTTGGATAAGATTTTTTGTCCCATCTCGAAATCTGAGTCACCAAGGAAGTCTAATATTGTGTCTTACACATAATCTGTGGATCATTATTTGCAATGTGAATTGTATCATGTGAATGATGAGACAACTTCTCCCTTAATTACATAAATACAAAAGACCAGACAGCAAAGCCAAAGTAATAATTCGACACTATGATCTCCTAAGATTCGTGGCATATTTACTTGCATATTTTAAAAATCATTTTTATGGCACCAATATTGGTAAGAATAAACATAACAACTGAACCATATATTGTCCATTCATATGCCAGTCCTAACCATGAGAATCATCACCTGCTTCAGGATCAAGTTCCTGCCTATGCCAGAATTGGCACATGTGAATACCGTTAATTTTAAAAGGTGATGATACCCTATTAAGTATATAAGTTTTCAATCTTGATCTTGACAGAATGGCCTTCATAACCCCCAACCCCATCTGTAAGGTTTGCACCAATGTTTCACCCATTTTGATGTGAGATATGAAATGTGATTTTGTATCACATAAGAGTCCTGTGTAAAATCATATCGTCTCATAATTACTCCCAAACCAATATCTTTCGCCCTTAGATTTTTGGTTTTTTTCACAGCGGTAAAGAGAAAACTAGTAGCTTTCTACTAGACCAAACTTTTGACCACTTCCGGTAAAATCTGGGGATCTGGTGCCAAGGCTAATTAGCAATCAGACCATGGCCCTTTAATTCTCATGTCATATGTATATAGCAAGCTATCAATAATTACATATTGCTTCCTTCGTCTAATCAGGTTTATTTTTTGGTAACATGTCTAACAAGTGGGGGGGGGGGGGTTGATGTAACCCCCATCTATTTTTCCATAGGGCCCCCTTTGAACGCTGGTTTTGTGCATCAATGGCTCGCTGTGGTTCTCTCTCTCTCCCGTTGATACCAAATAAGTACCAAACTTCCTAGCATCTTGCTTCTATGACATCTTAATCCGGCAAGCCCTTGCAAAATTTGGTGAAATCCGCTTTTGTGTAACAAGTTTTGAAAATTGGATTTTGGGGATCAAATAAGAACAAAAACCTAAATGTATAACAAAATAAAAATGTTTTTTTTTTTTTTTAAGTTTTGTCTTTTTTTAAAGAGCAAATATGGTGTAACAATTTACCATAGTAAAGGATAGGAGGCTTCACCAATCTCCTCAACTTTGGCGGCTTGCTCTAGCTTCCCCGTAAGTGTTGGGTACGATTTTTTTCAATAAAAGTGCTCAAAGGATATAAAATACCGAAATCTTTGCGACACAATCACACACTTTTTTTTGCACCAGAGAAAAACTCGAGGGCGTGCAACATACCCCAATTCCTCCATAGCAATTTTTAAATATAACTCTTAAAATGTTATTAATTTTCAAAATTAAAAAGTGCATAGTTTGCAGCATATGCTTAAAATCTTGGGCACTATTGTTGAGTTCCCTAAGTGTGCCATTTAAGCAAAATATAACCGTTTTTAAAGTTTTTTAGCTTGGTACTTATCTCTGTTCCTTTTTGTACCCATACCGATAGTCTTTTTAAACAATGTTGGGGTATCTATAATGGTGGGATGGTTATGGTTTGGTGTGATGATAATTACATAAGGGACAACATGTAGAGATATATACATCCTCTTATCAAAAAAACATTCACTTAAACAAATTACCCTCTGGTGGTTAATTATTTGGCTGATATATGTTTCTACCTACAGCATTAAAACACTTTTGAATGTTTCCACAATTACACAAAATTTTTCACTTTTATTCCCTTTTTGCAAATTTGACAAGTTTAAGTTGTGAAGTAGCAATAATTGTTTCCATCACTAATAATCGTGGCATTTTGGCTAAATAGAAGTTGTCCTTTCCGTCAAAAAATGTTCTATTCGGAATTCAGTCTTATCATGTAAATAGTTGATAATTGACCAAGTGAAAAAATGAACTTTTTGTAAAACACCTATGTGCTTTTAACCTCATAATAAAACTCGCAGGAATAGAATTGATTTGATGGCCTGATGAATCACCAAAAAATCAACCCAATCCAGATTTTGTGGGATCATTTAAAGTTGTTCAAAGCCAGATAAACGTAACATTGCATGGACTACACTGTATACGTGTTCTGGAATAAATAGCAGCAGCGCATATCCGTAAACTTACTACAGCATGAAGACAGATTTGCCTGGATCTTGTAGACAGTGAAGGAGAACATTCATATTCCGATCTGTTCAGAAAAGATTTCAGTATTCCCTTTAACTTTTTTGGTCAATGAAAGCCATTGAGCTACCAATGAAAGCCTGTAAAATGAACAACAGGATATTTCCATTCTGATTGTTTATGTTTATCTGTAGAGACGTTCTAAGATTTTCTTTTTTTATTTTGAAAAATTGATCCAGACGTTTTGAATTCACAAATATTTAAATAGATATTTTCATCAGTTGGAGGCTCGTGTCTTTAATGGCAACTAATAATCATGTTCTTGAATAACCTAAGCATGGAACCCCAAACACATTTCAACATAATCCAGTGCAAGAAAGTCAACAAAATGGCAACCATTGGATTTATGCAATAAGGCCTAAACCACTCAGCTTATAATCTTATAGTGTTCTTATTGAGTTCGGAACCCCAAAACATGTGTAGAGAGACACCAACATTACATCTCTATGACCCTGGATCCTTGTTATGGCACAACATCCTTTGAAATGGCCGGCCATTTTTGAATTTCTTAATGCAATTATACATATCTGCAACCCGGATTTTCTCGGCTTTTAGTATGTCATTGTTGGATTCTTTCATAGAAATGCATTGGTGAAGAAACTTTGATAGCAAGTAGTTTTCTAGGTTACAACCAAACAAATCTTATTATCTCTTTCCTGGCCTATAGGTCTCCTTCGGGGAAGACGTCACAGTGCAATTGAAATTGGTTTTCAACATCTTCTTCTGCAAGGGAGAGCGACCCAAAGTCAATACAAAGCATGACCAACAATGTACGCTTTCCGTTTTCGGCCTGAAATTCGTCAGAGTCCTGTTGCGAGAAACCTATTCAGTTCTCGCAAAAGTACCTTTGCGAGAACCTGGAGAACCTTCAAGTTCGCCGCTTTTAGGTTCTCATAGAAGGAGTTTTTTGCGAGAACCTACCAAAAACCACTCTCAATATTGAAATAAGAAGTGGGCGTGTACTAGTCTTACTAACACTAAAAGGAACTCATTCCGTGATAAACCCCTGGATAGTATTTATTTAATACTTTCCGAATTTTCCAAAAAATTCCATTAATATTTACGTATCCATACATGGGAAAAATATAACTTTTTTCTAAATTATGCTATTGTTCCTAAAATTATTAAATGAAAATTGCTGGAAATGACATTTTTTTTTTAAAACTTACAATGAATCAGGTCTTTGTAATGTTTTTTTACTAGGCACCGGAGTTTGCGCAAAAATTGCGAATTTTTGGGTCCATCACGTTTTGTTGGTCCATCGCGAATTCTCACGATTTTGTAAAAAAACACCTTTTTTAATGTATTGCAATAACAAACACAAACTGATAGGTAAATAATTAGTATGCCAACGTCGGCAAAAATTGATTACTCCAACAAGCTCCAATAAGTGCAAAATATAGTCTCAAATTTATTTATAAATCCTAGCCGTAAGAACCCTACCTCTAATTGATTCGTTTGACACGATGACCTGACCTTTTTCCATTGAAGCGTCATTATAGTGTTGGCGCTTCGGTGCTTAAACATAATAGTACGCATTGCTATCACGCATCAATGCGCGGTATCGGGTCTTTGGTTTCATAGTTGGTATATTCATAGGATAATCTCTTCGAATTAAACAAATTCGGACTTCGGTAGGAATGAGGAAGAGATGAAAACAACTTCATACACTGGACTAGTTCTGTTTCTGCTGAGCATAACTTTTTGTCTTTCAGTCGCTTTTAACAGTTGGACATTATCGTATATCAGCTACTTAGCTGATATACGATAATGCCCAAATGTTAAAAGATTAATGAAAGACAAAAAGGTTATTCTCAGCAGAACTAACACTGACACTTTCAGGGGCAAGAGTGGAAACCCGTCACGTCGTCCGGGGCCGTGGATTCCCATGCCCCTGGGATTCCCCACGTGCGAAAGTAAATTATTCGCGGTTATTGTACATGTGTATGCAAGGCCTCGCCCGGGCAGTGCCATCTACATCTGATTCAAATATTTTTAAATTCAGACTAAAGGGAAAATAACATGTGATAATGTATGTTCTTCTGCATTTTTCATCGGAAAAAACGTAAGAATAGGAGTCAACTTTTGGAGTTTGAACCAATTTTTTGCAAAGACTGTTTTGTTTTCCTTGTTGACTAGCATGGGCAAACATAGGACCACGCATTTCGCGATTTTTTAGTTAAAATTAGTGCATTTTCGCGCATTTCAAAATACGGGCCGCGCATTTTGCCGTTTTAAATCGCGCAAAACTCTGGTCTATTTTTACTTTGATCATGATTGATTGGCACAAATTTTGCGCGAACCGTTTTGGTTCCGTCACGGTATTTTGGCGAACTTTCAGGCGAACCGGTTCGCGGGTTCGCGTCGAATTTCCCGGCCCTGGGGTTTGCCAATTGACCTGACACATGCTAAATTTTGGAAGGTCCAACGTACGACCACATCACTCTGGAAAACCCAGCAGGACTTTGGGAAGGTGTGTCAGGGTTGGATACAAAATGGCCACTGGAACTACGTGTTTTATGGTGCGTGGACGTCTCTGTTTGCATAGTGTTCTTTTACACGAAAACGCAAGGGGCATGCTTAAAGGGGATGCCCGATTTAAGGAAATGAGTTTTCATCTGATAGATTGGCCTGCACTCCAAAACTCACATCTGTAAAGTTTCGCGCGATATTCAATCCGTTTTTGATGCGGGACTAAAAACGTTAATTTTGTAAGCCCATAGAGTACTGGGTAAAATTAATATTTGGTCACCAAATTAGGCACATTTCGCTCATAACTTCCAAACCAAACATCCTTGGCTCTAAGATTCACAGGAAAATGGAAAATAGTAGCTTTCTTTCTGATACCAAAATATTGACCACGTCCGGTAAAATCTGGGGCTTCTGGGGACGAGGCCATATAGCGATCGTTCCAATGGAACCTTTAATACAGACGCGTTTCATGCATATTGTCAAAAACAATACATTTCCAAGAAAAGAAAACCTCCTAAAATAATGTTTAAACAAACTTTCCTGAGTATAAATTTGCTTATGTTTTTGTTAAAAAGTTCTCCACAGTTAAATTCCCAAGGGTCAAGGGCTGGACTTCAACAGAAAAAAACACTCGGACAATAGAGCATAAATTATGGTACAATTGGTGAAATTGGTGGTATCAGAAGATGAACTAAATAGCTGCCAACAGAAAAAAGCACTCGGACAATAGAGCAATAAATTACTGGTACATTGTTGAAATTGTGGTATCAGAAGATGAACTAAATATTTTCATGAAAATAAATGCAAATGCAACGTAATGTTGGTACATTTGTTTAAAATTATCGATGAGTCAGCATGTTATTTTCCTTTCCCATTTACTTTTTAGGAATGATGGTGGTAATTGGTAAATTCTATGGGCAAATTCAAAATTCAACCACAACCTCATACAGCACATGCACCTCCTTTAAGTCAAATATTCTACACTAGAGTTTAAAGGCTTTTTTTACAAAAATATGATCCAGAATAAATAAACAAGTTCATGAGATGGGGACCATTTGCCATTGGGATTTATTTAGTCCGCAAATGCATAACCTATATACTAGCAATCAGACGCAGTCTTTAATCGGATGACGTTTTCGCTATGGAACCTCTCTATTTTAGGTTGCAGAAGAGTGTAATTTAAAAACGTGTAGCAGCAAAATTACTGAATTCACAATACCCTTCAGATAAAATTACTCACCCAAGTTGTTACTAAGCGTCCTTATAATACAAATCATCAACAGTGTTTTGCAAAAAAGGCTTAGAAAACAAAATATACATCTACAATTTCCTTCACATTTTGAGTACTGGCATGGCGCTGTTAATGGCCGCTGTCGTCACTGTTGTTGCGTATATCCAAGTAATGAATTAATATGTGGAAGGATTTCCCTGAATTTTATCTCAGAATTAAATCATTTGAATTTTTGCATCTATTATGATAAAGACCTTCTGAAGTAAGTGTGTGCCCTTGTTTTACGAGCGAGGATTATATTAAACAATTTTTATTAGCTCCCGAAAAACGGCAAATATTTGCGAACCTTTTTGCTTCGGAGCCTATTCATTTTAATCACATTCATTGCACTGCTACAGGTTATTGAATACGAAGTTCTTTCGACCGTGATGCGAGTCGCCCAATTAAAAAAAACGTTCATCACGGTAAGAAGTACCTTTACTAGATTTAGTATAGTATTCTGCCACTACTTCTTAAATTCAACACCCCTTAACATGCAGTTTATTATGTTAACTTGCCAAATTTGTGGGTCAAGTTGACAGAATACTAAAATACTTTCCTGGCATTGCAACACCAAATTTGTGTTTGCTTGTAGCTAAATAGTAAGTTGTCATGGTTGACCAGGCATAAATCTGGACCACATTCATGCATTTACAAATCTCACCTCATCAGATGCCTGGCCCTCTACTCCTGTAATAAAGCAGACAGTTGAGTTCGAAGGGCCTGCTTCTGAATGAAGTCAAAGCATGGTGGTTGAGAGCCATGACAGCCAGTAGCACCACCTTTTCATGGGTCTCAGGCTGGGTGGTCCCTACTTCGACCCCCCTTCAAATGTGTTGGTTTTATATGATCCTTCAATATCTAAAAGCACTCTTGCACCTCTTGGCATTTTGAATTCATCAATGGCCAAACTTGTCAATACTTTATCAAGAATCCGTATATCTGATATATTCGTTAAATTCGATAATCTGAGATGTCGTTTGGCATGAAGTTCAGATTCCTGAGTGACTGTCGAAATCTTTTCTACAAGCTCTTCTACGTAGGCTCCTAAAAATCGTAATTCCAAGGTGACCACAGCAATCCATCCAAAGCACACAATAAGTCGATCCTTCTGTAGTCGCTAAGATCACGAAACCAGGCGATAACTTGCCTTCTTAGCACACACAGGTGTGCGGCTCTGTTTGAAAACCAGAAAAATGCCCGAAAATCCAAAAGGCACAATTCAATCCCCTTCTTGTAGTTCATAGAATCCTTCCATAACCAGTCGCCATTACATTCGATTGGGAATTCTACATCCGGCATCCGAAAAATGGTACGCCCCACTATGAGGTACAAATTGTTAGCCCTGGATTGTATTCCACTTTCTAATACACATGAATGGGATATTTTCGCATCAAAATATTTAAAATTAGCGTATATGGTGATGTGATATATTTGTGACATAGATAAGTATGTCCAATACTTATTTAATATGAAACTTATCGAAATGTTAATGGATGCATCCCATTGTATTACTGCGTGTCTAGCCGCTGTCAATTACAGCTGTCGTACAGTACCAACGTGCAATGCGTAAATCTATAGTACACAGCAACACAGCACTAACGAAATAACGTCTGGTGGGAACTCGCAGTGCATCCGGGTAGTTGTTAGCATCACATGGGGCCAACATGGGTGGTTGAAATATCGCACAGGCCATTTTGTTTATTTTGCCCACTGGGGATCTACCAACCAAAGCCAATTAAAAGCAACAACAACATTAAGTCATTTTTGTGATAGTGTCAGTTCAATTTTATCACAGAGGATCGCCTTTCTCATGAAATATTTACTCTCCAAAAGTGTGGAATCCGTAAAATTCCGGTAAATTAAACTCCAAACGTGTGTAAAATCAGTCCAAAAGAGTTTAAAAAAAAGAAAAAAAATCACTCTAAAATTAGAACTTTCACTCGTAACATGTATAACCCTGAAGTTTATACAGTTTCTCTATCTTATTCGTGGCGAATGATTTTCACTCTTTGGGTGAATTTTTACATTTTTAGAGAGAGAGTAATTTTGCTCTTGAAGCCTCTTGATTTTTTTCTATTGCATTTATCAATTTACATTGGCTGGTTCGGTCACTGTGGTTTTCAGCACGTTATATTCATGCACTGTTAAAACTAAACCTGAAAAAAACAAGGATTTGACGGGGGGGGACTCACAAGCAGAATGTAAAATACGAGCCGTACAATACGAACCATTGCAGGAACGTAAATAACGGCGTAATATCCGCTTCAACGTATTGTTGGTTTTTGACTTAAAAACGTTATTACACTCCTCTGACCAAATTTTCACGGCGTAGTTCGTTCGTTCGTGCGTGCAATCCAAAATCACAGTGGAAGATCCGTCTTTAACCATCTGAGAGTTTCATCATCCAGGTTGATCAGGCCCTGAATTCCTCTTGGGGACTTGTAGACCCAACAGTCATCTCTGAGGTGGCTATGGTTGGCTCTTCCACACTCGCATTTTGGTGAAAGTTCTACTTCGCTCTTATGAGGTTATGGCCTCATACCAACGTTGTACGTGGTTGTAAAAAACAATATTTCAGGCAAACAATTTTTTTGAGAAAAATACAAAACAGGGAAAAACGTGGGAATTAAAAAAAAAAAACAGTTTTATATACACTTTGTTTTATTAGTATGTACACTTCTAACGTCAACCAATTACTAATTAATCATTATCATATGAAGTCGGGTAGGCCCTATACTTAGGTAAATACATGTAACCGTTATATTGATTCATGTCAAACCTGGGGCTTCCGATTACAAGTCCTAAACAATATCCTCTACACTACATGCTTACTATGCAGATGCTAAATTAATATATTGTGTACTACCTTTTTCAATTTCAACTAAATATATTACAAAAAGGAGGACTTAGTTCTACACGAGTTTTTTTTTACTATTTTTTAAAATGAAGGGAAAAAAAGATTTTCTCTTTTAATGACGTTACTTTCTTACGGAAAACGTTATTTAACAACATTCTGTAGGAAACCGATTTTCATAGATCATATTCTTACAATTAAAAACAAGTAAGTTACAAACAAAAATGTAATATTACGGAAAATATAACACAGGTCGGTATAAATCACTACTTTTTCAAAATGGTGTAGGTTATTTTCTATCCACTTTTATTTAACAGTTTTCTGCTTCCAAATTGTAACTTTATGTTAGTTAAATAGCTTTACATTCTTGATTCTTGGGGTTTACCGTAATTTAAAAGGTAAAGTCTGGTAAAATTAGGACCATTTTTAACAGTGTGATTTGTCAATGTGTTTTGTGTTGTTATTTTTGATGTTTCTATACCAAGGGTAGGCTAATTTCACAATCCACACCATTTTCATTACTAACGTCCCTGGTAAATAAGCTATTTTCAATTTTAACGTATTTACTGCAGCATTCTGACACGGGGTGTCCCGAAGACTCGAGAAAGGGGCAGCCAGATTTTAATTTTTTTCTGGATCGCTTCGCGCGCCGGCCGCCTTCATACCACCTGAACATTTTCCTAAATTGCAATCAGAAATGGGAAATCTGTCAACTTTAAAGGTGCAACATATCAGGTGTCCCTAAAACAACGCTCTTATTTTTTTGCAAAGCTTTCCATCCCGGATTTCCATCATTTGTTCATGGCGCGATGGATAAAGCATGGTATTTAATTTCCGAAGCGCATGGGTTCGAATCTCTGTGGTCCAAAATGCATGTAAAGTTAATATATCTCTGAGGTATAATATATATGTGTAGAAAAGGTGTAATGGTAAAATGACTCGTACCGAAAGAGGGTACAAAAAACAGCACTTGTGTCATGGTGGGAACAAGTACAAATGTACCATTATTCAATTGTACGTCTGGACTTAATTTGGTCCGGCTGACCAGTTTGGTGTTCAGTTTATACTTTCATTGTAACAAGTCAATACATTATGATATTTTTTATTATTACTCATAGTAATTACCATAAAATTGCGTGCAAAACCCGGAACTTAATTTCTGGAGAAGATCCCGCATTTTTGGAGTGTATAAAAACTCATCTGCATCCCCGACATTTAGGCCTAAATGCGTTAAAAAGAAAGTGCAGATTTGTTACAAGCTATTTAAAGGCAAGGTCGTTCAGCAAAATTAACCCTCGTCCTTGACTGAAGTGTAACTCAGTACCCTGGGTGTTAATTTAACACCCTCCTGGGATCAATAGGGACCGGAACCGCACCCGCGGTGGTAGCTGCTGGTGTTAGACTTACACCATTTCGGTGGTAAATACCACAATGTTAGCGTTATATTAACAAACCCAAATTGTTTTTACATGTAATATGACCTGATTGGTGTTAATTTTACACACATGTTTGGTGTTAATTATTTTTAACACTGCCATGCCAAATTGACAATACTGGTGTTAATTTAACCCTCCTAAGATCAATACGGAACCGCACCCTTTGGTGTTACACCAAACTTTTATACGTCCGACATTTTAGTAGAAAATGTTTGATTTTGTTATTGTTTGCTTCTATTGTAAGCTTATTTATATTTATTATGTACTGTTGTGCTTTTATATCTTTGTTGTATAACGCAATTCGCTTTCGAGCCGCGATGTTATGCTAAACCTACTCATGCACATGCTCATGCTTACCTCTAACATTTCATAAATAGATCACCAAATGCTAATTAAAATTGTGGCACAGCAACACCGATCGGTGTTAAATCCTACATTTAAACACCAAAACAACACCAACAAGCTTGACACAGACACCGACTTGGTATTAAAATGATAACATCCAGTTTTTGCAGTGTAGTGAACTTTCCTCCGTTGTGCTAAAATGCCTACACTACTATCGTTCATTAGTAAGGTCGGCCAAATTAATTATGCCTTAACCCAAAGCAATTGCAAAAGATTTTCGCTCCAGAATTGTATAAGAGTAAACCGTTACGAACAACCATATTTCCCAAATTCCAGAGAGTGGAATATGTATTTTTAAGGGATCCGGTTTATATACAAGGGCAAATCTAAAAGAGTTCACCACCTTCTTTTACACTTATTCCATCTAGCGTGATCAGTGAAATTAACGACCATTTTTTAAAAACAAAATCGGACCATTCTGTAAATTTTAGCCCAAGGATGTACCTGAACTGTTAGTTTTATTTATTTCAATTTCTCTGCCATCACAAACACAATTAACAAGACAAAAGAATGTCAAATATCTAAAATTCACCTATAGCAGCATTAATTATTAAGTATGCACCACATAAACAAAATCAGAGGCATTGTATTTTAAAAGATACAAATTTCAAATATTACAAAGATAGATCTTTGACTCTGCTCTTAAAACATGGGAGCCTGTAAATGATCTCACTCCGAAGGAAAGATAAGGTCTTTCATCACCTCACTCATTCATAACCTATAACAAAGGCGTAAGTGTTCCCGTAGTATTTTCGTCCATTCAGATCATTTAACAACAACCCTACCTCAAAGTACCTTTGCTATTCAGCAGTGTGACCATACTTTATTTAGACATCCAACATACTTGTCGTTCTTTAGATTTAAAAGTCCCTCCAAAAATTTGGAATGGACTTTGCCATTCCGCAAGATGGCCGCTAATCCGAATGTGGAAGACCTCTATTCACACAGCAACGATTTGCGGTGCGGGATATGTAAAAAAGTGGAGCCTGCTTATGTTCTCACCTAAAACTCTCAAGGGCTAACGAGTGATCGAGCCGGTTGTTAATACTAGTTTACGATGTGTGTGAACAAATCAGGAGGGGAACACATGAATTGGAGAATAACAGTAAGTAAGGATTTTAAAGAGTTCCTTGCGGCTTGAGAAGGAATCAAAATCTATCCACAAAGAGCATTGAAAGGACGCGGCCCAATCCGGCTCGTTCGTCTTAAAGAAAGGTTTTTGAACATTTCCAGAGTATTTATGTCTTTTAAAAATAGAGATTCCAAATAAAACTATTATATTCTTAATGGGGAAGCACAAAACTTTTTTTATGTTAAAAAGACAAAATAGTCAGGCTAGTCTATAAAAACTGCGATACAAGAAACCCAAAAGCGACGTGCCCGGTTTGGTAATGATACTCGTATCAATTAGGATGGCCAAGACAAATTATGGGAAAGCGTGATACCACTCTTTAAATACAGCCCGTCGATTAGGAGTTTTTGGCGAAGACCGAAGAAAAAAAAAAAATTTGAGCATGGGAGGAAAATATGTCTATTTGAATCAACATAAATTCGTTTTGTCCTGGCTTATGTATTTTTTTAAGAAACCCAATGAGCAATGGATTCGCATTTCAGCCTGAAGTCGAAATAAGCGGCGGTTTAGTAGAAGAGAAAGGGACGATAAATTAAGAATGTCGTCAGCAACATAATAACTGTCTAGACATTCTAAAATTTGATATTAGAAGTGAATAAAATAAAAGTGGACCAGAATAGATCACTGGGGGACGTTCCGAAAACAATGACGGCTATACCATGGAACAACAATACTTTGAGTCGGTTTACAAGATTATGACACAAACAGATAAGCCCGTGAGGCACAAACCACCGGCCTTAAAAAGCTGCTCGACCAAAATAGAATTTGAAAAACTTTGTCGAAAGCTTTCGACAGATCGAAAAAAAAACCGCGGCTATGTTAGAAGAGTCGCGTCCAATGGCGCGAAAACCAATCTCAACAAAACCGCCACCAAGGCGTCCCCGTGGTCTACCCAAGCTGATTTTGGGGAATGAATGGAAACCTGTTAAAGAGAGAGAAACATGATAGAAACATTGCTGAACAACTTTCTCCATAATCTTGCTAACTAAACACTGTAAAGAAATAGAAAATAATTACTACGTGGAACCCGATCTTGGATTTAAATATGGGGAGAAACGTACATGTTTCCAATTGGTGGGGAAACAACCAAGATCAAAACCCACAAATTAAAAAAAGTCGGCAAGAAATGGCGATATTTGCTGGCATGGTTCCTTTAACATGGGGCAGAAATCCATTCAGGTCCCAACGGCAGTATTAGTGTTCAAGATTGAGTATAAATTACATACATGTATTTCATTCAATGTACAGAAGATATGAGAGAGTAGTAGAATTCTCATTTTTAACTAGGTCTAAATTGGCATAATTGTCCCGAGGTTCAAAGCAACGAACCCACAAAAGTTGTTAAACATTATACAGCTTTCTAAGGTGCCAAGTTCGCTGTTATATCACCCTTTTAAGAGTTGATGGAAGCTCTCTGTTTTGGTAATAGATTTGTAAGCAGATCCAAAGTCCTTTGAGTTACCCGAATTGGCTGAAGCAAACAAAATAAAAATCTTTTTAGCCTGACGGCGTTTAAAAGTGAAGAATTGCCGAAGCTGTTTATAAGCTTCCCAATGGGCACCTTATTAGTCCTTTGCTCGCTGGACATCATGGAGCAAATCACCTTGAACCCATGGAACGTTTGGAAATGTTTTTCTAAGGGACTCTTTATTATCGTGTCCAAACACTGAGGTTCTAAATATAATCCAGCCAGAGAAGGGTACTGTGTACAACGTCTGGCTGCTTCAAACGGAATTCCGCAAGGTCCAGGTTTGTGCATTGTTGCTACAGGGCAATGGGGGACAGGAGATGTTCCATTGTCTGTGGTTCTGTTCCAAAACCACAGGTAGTATCATGATCTACTTCCAGATAGCCCACTTCTGCAAGGAAACCTTAGACTCGGCAGTTCTGGCTTCTCAGTCGTCTGATGCATCGCCATTCAGCCCATGAGGAGTCCAGTTCCAGGTGGGAGATGCTCAAAGTTTCAAGACGATTGATAAAGTTACTTGGTGATGGCAAGTCTTTCTTCCACAAGGCGACTCTCTTGACCTCTTAGAGGGGACGGCTTTCAAAGGGTTGGATTTGCTTAAGAAACTCTCTATGAATTTAAGGCGGTTGGCAGCAGGTATCTGTTCAGACATAGCGGTGCTTCACATGAGGTACTTGGCAGCTACGCTCTTGCATGCTCGCTTAATGCGCTTCGACGGTGTCTGGTGGAGCATTCCTGCTAGGATGTATAAGTTGCCCGTTGGTGTTGGACGGAGGGATCCTGTTGATAAGCTGGGCGGAGGCATTTAACGCTGAATCAAGCTTTTGGATGGGGTGATCTTTCCATTACAGGCATACTCTGCACAGGAGTAGCACAGGCAAGTGCCGTCGATCTTAGGATATATGGGCAGCGCCCATCTTGTGCCAGTGAGTTGGTCAAGATGTTATTGCGGGAACATACTTATCTTGTCTTCTCGATGTGGGTCTTGTAAGAGAGAGTGCGGTCCAAACGGTAAACTTCTAGGTAGACGGGTTATTTCCACAGTGCCCAGGGGTGTTCCAGTACAGGTAACTTAAGCTGAGTTTGGCTTCATGGTTGGTAGATGGGAAAAAAAGCACACACTGTGTCTAGATGGATTTGCACGAGGGGCGTTTTCCTCATAAATAAGGGTGAGTTCATCCAAAGCTTTGGAGGTTCTCGTCTTCAACAACTGTGAAGTTGGCATCTTGTGCGCTCATTACAAGATGTCTGCATAAATAAAACAAAAAGGTGCATGCACTCCTAGGTTGGTCGTTGGTATAGAGTTGAACAGGAGAGGTGCAAGCACAATACCTTGGGAGACCATCGACCTACGCCAGGGCTCTTCTTCTATCCTAGTCTGACAAAGAACCTCATGTTTGCCAGCGATCCCGGATAAGCATCAGTCAAGCGGATGTCCATGGTAATTTCCAGGATCTTATGGAGTAGGCATCTGTGATTAAACAGTGTAGTACGCTGCTGATAGGCGACGGAACACAGCTCCGGTTACCCTTATCGAACCACCCCCCCCCCCCCTTTCAAAATGGTTGAGTTAGGTTGAGTTCTTGGCTGTTGTTGATTTGCCTGGCCGCGAACCTGCTAGTTCTGGTATGACGGTGTTGGTTCTATCACAGGTGCGCTACGATTGAGCAGGAGACAGTTCAAAGAGCTAGTAGTATGGCTGAGAGTGAATAGGTCTGTAGCTCTTGGATTTTCTTACTTCTCCCCCAAACTTCCCCAAAACTCTAAAGGTTGCATTATCCATAATGGAGACAAAACTTATTACTCCAATTGGCCAAACCATTTTGACCGGGTCTCAGAGAGATCATTAACAAAATCATTAGACGATAAATCGATGTAATCAATCAACATCTTGATGGGACCTGGCGAAAGCAGGGTCATTTTGTCAGGGTAATAATGTGGAAAATAGGTTATTGGGCCTATAAACATTGTTGAAGAATTTGAATAAATATAAAATGTTTACTTTTGAATACTTCATGTTGCCATAGTATAAATGTGATTACAAATGTGGTAGTGCATTGAATTAATAGCTTTGGGGGTGGGGCCATGTTGTGTTTCCTAGAAAGTCGTTGTTGTGCACGACCCATGCTTCCTGTGTGAGGCGTGAATATGGTAGGGTAGAGCACATGCATAGCACATGTGATGTGGTGTATTATGCATACAGTGAAAAAGCTAGTCTCTGATTGGTCAATATAATTGCTTGTATATTGAGTGCAGAATATAAAGTCAGTCTTTGTCTGGGAGGTCGGCGGGAGTGGATGTAGAGGAATTACAGTCATGAATGTATGTGAAATAAAGGAGCAAGAATGTACAAGAAGTGTTCGGCTGTTTCAATTTACAAGGACTCTAATGCGCCCCCCCACGAACAAGGCTCCGCACATGTAATGTGGTTTACGGTTTTTTCAATATCCTAAGTGCGGTAAATTGTGTTCTCCGGCCGTTGAGCTACCGGGGGAAAAAAAAAAATAACAGCAAGCGACGAGTTCATCCCGGTTAACAGAATTATATATTTACCAGACGGTTCTTGGAACCTCTTTCAGATTAATAACCTGATGGAAATTTGGGTAATAACAGTGGAATGACCAGTAGAGTCAAGCGGCGCCACAAACATTTGATATGGAGTTTGGAAAAAAGAGCAGGGGATAAGCAAAACATGGCAATTAAAAGCTGTAGTACCAGTTGATCTACGTGTTTTTATTTACAATTGATTTACACCAAAAGATCTGTTATAATTTGACAATCTTTGTTTTAGTGAGCTAGTATCGCAATGTGAGAATTGGTATTTAGGTCGACATTGAAATCGCCCAAGGTAGCAGTACACTGAAGGCACAATTCAAGTTCGTCAAAGAAAGATAAACCAGAGTTGGGATACCGACAAGTGATTTACCACGAGTAGTGTGCCTTGAAGCCATAAAAATTTCAATATTCTTGGATTCCAGACAAATATCCTTCACAAATGTAGGGTCGCTTTTATGAAGAAGGCAAACACCCACCGACCACGAGATTCCGCGATAAAGACGGAACAGGTCTGTAGCCGGAGAGGTAAGTTCGTGGTACAGCGATTATTGATGAAGAAAGGTTTCACAAGATGCAAGTCATCGAGCTGGTCGACAAAGATTAATTCTCTGATTTCATCTCACCTGGGCAAAATGCTGCAACAATTTGAAGTAAGAGTTTGAAACAAAATAAAAACTGGGAAGAATCCTGGGATTTTGCATTAAAATCTCTTGAGTTTAGTCTACACAAAACCCAGGGTTTGGACAAAAGTTTTGGGTTTTGTAATTGAAACTCTAGGGTTTTAATCCAAAATCACGGGGTTTGTGTGATGATAAAATGATTATAAACACTATCTGCATAGACAATACCCAACTATCTTCATTAGGCAGAATACACCACTATTCATTAGACAGCATTACACACTATCTTCATTAGACAGCATATGCACTATCTTCATTAGACAGCTTACACAGTATCTTCATTAGACAGCATACACACTATCTTCATTAGACAGCATATACACTATGCGTCATTAGACAGCATAACAATATCTGCATTACGACAGCCAGGCAACTATCTTCATTAGACAGTTACACACAATATCTTCCTTAGACAGCATACACACTATATTCATTAGACAGCATACACTATCTTCATTAGACAGCATAAACACTATCTTATTTAGAAAAAGCTAAACACGATCTCATAGGACAGCACACAACACTTCTTCATTAGACAAGCATCCACACATCTTCATTAGACAGCTTACACACACTATCTTATTAGGACAGCAACACAACTATCTTCAGTAGACAGCATACACACTATCTTCATTAGCACAGCTACACACTATCTCATTAAGACAGCACACACACTAATCTTCCTTAGACAGCACACACACATCTTCATTAGGGCAGAATCAAAAATATTGTCATTAGACAGCCAGTAAACACTATTTCATAGATCAGCATACACACCTATCTCAAAATTTTTTTTTCAGACAGCATTACAACTTCTTCATTAGAACAGCACACACGTGCTATTTTTCCTTAGACAGCATAACCTATCTTCATTAGACCGCATACACACATCTTATCAGACAGCATACACACTATCTTCATTAGACAGCACACACGCGATTTTCCATTAGGACAGCATACACACTATCTATTAGAAAGCACACCAACACTATCTTCATGAGACAGCACACACACTATCTTCATTAGACAGCCTACACACTATCTTTTAGACAAGCATACACAATATCTTCATTAGACAGCATACACACTATATTCATTAGGAAAGCATACACATATTTCATTAGACAGATAACAATATCTTCATTAGAAGCACACACAACTATTTTCATTAGCCAGCATACCCCACTACTTCATTAGACAGCATACACACTCATCTTCATTAGACAGCACTACACACTTCATCTTCATTAGACAGCACACACGCTATTTTCTTAGACAGCATACACACTATATTATTAGACAGCACACACACATCTTCATTAGACAGCACACACACTTTCATTAGCAGCACACACACTATCTTCTTAGACAGCATACAAAATATCTTCATTAGACAGGCATACACACGATCTTATAGAAAGCCCCAGCTATTTTCATTAAGACAGCATACAACTATCTTCATTAGACACGTACACACACTATCGGAATAGACAGCATAAACCCTATCTTCATAGACAGCACACACACTATCTTCATTAGACAGATCAACACTATCTTCATTAGGACGCATAACACAATATCTTCATTAGACAGCATAAACACTATCTTCATTAGACCAGCAAACACACTATCTTCATAGACAGCATACACACTATCTTCATTAGACAGCATAAACACTATCTTCATTAGACAGCAACACACTATCTTCATTAGACAGCACAAACACTATCTTCATTAGACAGCACACACACTATCTTCATTAGACAGCATAAACACTATCTTCATTAGACAGCATCAACAATCTTCTTAGACAGCACA
This sequence comes from Ophioderma brevispina, assembly GCA_023653785.1. Lineage (NCBI taxonomy): Eukaryota > Metazoa > Echinodermata > Ophiuroidea > Amphilepidida > Ophiodermatidae > Ophioderma > Ophioderma brevispina. Next base: position 37,730 of record JAMKCH010039023.1, read on the forward strand.
CACGCTATTTTCATTAGACAGCATACACCCTATCTAATGGACTATACCACATTCTATCTTCAGTAGACAGCATACCACATATCTTCATTAGACAGCATACACACTATCTTTATTAGACAGCATACACCTATCTTCATGAGACAGCATACCACGCTAGATTCATATAGAAACATACACACTATCTCAGACATTAAGTGATTTAAACACCGAATAGCATTAAAACTGGTTTAAATTGCAAAGAACCACCCTTGAAAAACTATTCGTCATGGCTTTGGACAAAAAAAAATAAACAGACAGTTTTACTTTAAAAAATGCGTTCATTGCATTCCATTTGCAGATCGTCCTATTGGAGCTGGACTAACAGTGACCCATTGTTACGGACCCGAAAGGGACAACAGGGTGTCGGCATTCAATTTGAAATCGATCACACTCCCGAGAGGTGTATCGCTAGACCCCGTTGAGTGTAACATGTAGGACGAGATCGGACAGACAGAGTAAATACAAGCGACCCGCACTTCCAACTAACCTTTGTGGACTCGGTCCATGTTCAGGAGAGGAGGATTTGTACCCATTAGACACTTAACTGCATAGGGGGGGGGGGGTTCCTAGGTACCCCGTTTTTCGGCGGCGATTTTAAAGCTGAAATATATTTGGTTTATTATTTTTGTATTTGTCTAACTTTAGTTGCGCTTGCTTGGTGCAAACAAATCAAATCATTACGTCGTTTTGCGTTAATTAGGTTGGGTCCCTAGGAGCCCCCCCCCCACATGCACTAACGGAAGTGCCATGACAAAAAGAAAATCCTTATTAGAGTATGTGATTCTGATTTTCATAATGCATACACCTAGTGACATAACAAAGTAAATAATTAATGAAAAAACAATCTTGCAAAGTATAGTAGGCCATTGGAGCCAATAATATTTTATATACTCATGTAGAGGTTTCCATGTAGAAACCTATGGTAAATTTACAAGTACCTAAAATATAAATGGCATGAGCAATTTATGTTTGGCTATGGTAAATATAGTCATTCTTCACCAATTAAAGACAATCAGCAAGTCTAGGCGAAGCAACGCCGTAGAAAATGCAGAAACAAACAACGATGTCTTTTTCTAGGCACCCCCCCCCAGTTATGCACTAAAGGAAGTGCAAACCCCATGCAGTAAGTGTTAACTTTGGCGTCAAATCTGATTCCTGGCCATTCCCCATACGTTTAACCGCAGACGGCCAAAACGAGCGCTGGCTTTGCAATCCTGTTTGATTTCATCATCAATGAGCACTCACGGACAATGTGCTCCCCAAGTATGTGAACTTGTCAACTGCTTTTAGCTTCTGTATACCTATACTCATCTCAGCTTTAAAGTGACCGGGAAAAATGATAGATGGTTTCACTTTAGGCTTCCGATCCCAGGAGCAGGTTGGTACGTGACTACAGTCTTCTTTGTGCTGATTGTCAAGCCAGAGTTGTCACAGGCAGACGAGAACAGGTCCATGCTGTGCTGCTATCTGACGGTATATACCTCATATATAGATTCCTCTCATCTGGTTGGTTAAAAGTAGAGTCATTAAATAGCTGGGCCCCTAAGATGACGTCACGATGAACTGTGCCCGGGGAATGGCAATCGACTGTGCCCGGAAAATAATAGGACAGTCTCAACACCGTGTTCATACATCGCGCGCGTGTGTGCGCGTCCCTGTGTAACGATAGGCATTGCAAATAGTGTGTAAGTTGTAGCATGGAGTTATTATAGTAAACTATAGTTTACTATAATAACTCCATGGTTGTAGGAATTGTCAATTCGGGAAATCTTTTAACCAATCAGATGTGAAGAATCTATATATTCGGTATATAAAACAAATATTGACTGCTTAATATTCGGGGCACAGTTAAAATTATAGGCCCTCGGTGATGTCATGGTTTTGACATCACCTTGGGCCTATAATTTTAACCGTGCCCCTCATAGCAGTCAATATTTGTATAATGTGCGCCAGCAGTCATCAGTCATCAGTAAACAAGAGGTCACGGGAAAATTCTTCGACTATATTTTGGTTTTAGCCTGACGCCGTCTCAGTTTGCCATAATAACGGTAGTTGATACTAATCCCAGGACAGCCAATGCAGAAGGCATCTTGAAGCATGGCACTGAACATGATGCTGAAGAGGACTGGTGCTAGAACCATGGAGTTATTATAACTCCATGCTAGAACACATCCTATCAGAAGACTCAACATGATCCTGAACACTCGCCATCATACGACTGTGGAACTGACGCACCATTGAGATGAATTTATCTGGGCATTCAAACTTGGCCATGATTTTCCAAAAGCCCTCACGGCTGAACAAATCGAACGCCTTGGTTAAGTCAATGAAAGTCATGTAGAGGTCGAAATTTTGTTCCTGACGTTTCTCTTGGAGCTGACGTGCTGCAAAGACCATGCAGTGGTTCCACTGTCCTTTTTGAAGCCACATTGACTCTCTGAAAAAAAAACCTTGTCCAAGTGATTAACATAGATGGCAGTGGCCTGAGGTGGGGGGGGGGTCTACATTTACCTTAAGCTTAGGAATGTTCGATCAATAATGTTTATTGTAGTTGTTTGTGTTTTGCTTGTTTCGTTTTTATAGGTCCTTTGATTTTCATATGCTCATGGGCCGGTCAAGTCAATTCTTCCACGGCCGGATTGATTACCCACTCCGCCTCTGATTATCAAGAACATCTCAAAAGGCCAAACTGGACATGTGTTTACGTTTACCATCTGGGCTCTATATCATGCACGCAGCTGCGCGCGATGAATGTTTTTGAGATAGATACAACTGGCGCTAGGACCAAAACCTGAAGCAATATATAAGCTATCTGAGCACCGTTACGCGTAGAGGCAAATCAGAAAAAAAAAAATCGCATGAGAATCTGCACTCCAATCTTACCAATAGCCTTTCGCACAGCTGATGGTACAAAACCTATCGAAATGCCAGTCTTACTATGCCTAAGGACAGAGCCAACAAACATTTGAAGAAGGACAATGACTGGATATCCTGATGGATGAGGAACATAAAAAAATCAAGGAGACAGGCTACGAGACTAGATCATCACTATTTTTTCTACCCACAACAAAGACAGTGATCATCATACATATGGAGGAGAACCTATCAATGCATATGACAAGAAAGAAGTGAAAATACCAAGATCTAGTGGCTGATGTGAAAGCAGAGGATGGTCTACATAACTACTTTCCAATAGAAGTAGGAGCAGAGGTTTCTGCAATACATTCAGTCAACAAATGCCTGGAATCTTGATGTTTGTTTTTATAATCCCGGTTTTACAGTTACACAAAAAATACAAAACACTTAAAATACAAGGATATAAAGGACACCAAAACAGAAATATGCAGGATAACCCATGAGTATGGTGCTATGCAAACGCATTCCAATGGGGTACAGCAGAAAAAAAGGACAATGGGCATGTCCAAAAGCTTTCCAAACGAGACAGAAGGTGGAATTACCATTGCAAGGAGTTCTAGAAAAAAACAACATGCTCTTGGAAATTGACATTTTTAGTGCTGAGATGGATCTTTAGAGCCTGTTTGAAGGCTCCTGGATGTGTTTAATACTGTTTGGCAATGAATTCCAGTCGAGTATAGTTGGTAAAAACTGATTACGAAGGTTGACCCTTGACACGGGGGGGATACATAAAATTTCAATTGCGTTGGCTCTGGTGGCATACAGGGACGCAGATGTTCGTGTGAAAAATTGATGGAGGTAAGAGGGGCCAGTACAATTAAAAAAACTTTGTGAACATGATGTAAACGCAATTGCCTAGTTCTATTTTGTATATCCAGATAGTTGAGTGACGGAGATTAGCTTGAACGACATGCTCTCTGGGGCACATGTCAAGAATAAACCGCAGGACCGTTTGTTTGAAACACTTGAACTTCCTTCTATATTTCTAGTCAAGCGTGTGTACCAGGCTGCCGAGCAATAATCAGGATGACATTGGATGAGAGAAGAGCAAAGATCTTTGCGAAGGTTTTTGGCAGAAATATTTTGAGTGCTAACAGCAACGAAATCTGCCAGTGGCTTTCCTCACTATGGAATCAACCATGACTTCCCCAGAGAGATGGTGATCACGAAAAAAAGCTCCAAGATATTTGACAGAATTACTGGTTTTGATTATTATCATAAGACAAGTCATGAAAGTTATCAACCTTGCTAAGTGTTTTGTTTGAACCAAACAAGATAGGTCAGTTTTCCAGCATCTAAGGAAAGTGGTTGTCAACCAGCCACCTATAAAAGGACTTAATGTACTGCTCAAGCTATCAGCAATGGTTCCCCGGTTTGCTCAGGCTATAATGACACTGTCATCGGCATACAAGAGAAGCTTGTTGTTAACAAGCCAATTCATGTCGTTGAAATATACAAAGGTAAAGTAAAGGGCCTAAAAGACTCCCGTGGAGGAACACCAACAAAGGCACTCTTGCGCTCGGACCTCGATGCATCAATGCAAACCAATGCTGCCAGTTGGAAAGTAAGATGCAAACCACGAGGAATCAATGCCATAGCCTCCAGCTTGTGGCATAAAATGGTGTTGTTCACACTGTCAAATGCTATGGACATCCAACAGACACATTGCCAACATATTTAGCCTCTGATATTTGTTTAAGACTTATGTAGTCAGCGAGGTAAATAAGACATGAGATTTTTAGAAATGAAATATTCTTGAAACTGCACATAGGACACATTTCTCGAGGACTTGGCAAACAGTTACCAGCAAACTTATGGGCCGGCTAATTACCCCGCTTCAAGACGAAGTTCTTTTTAAAAAATGGGAATAACCTTGGCAAGTTTCATGTCCTTGGGGACCGTGCTGGAGGTGATTGACAGAATTAACAAGATATGATAATTACTGGAGATAGTTGTTCGGCACCATCCTTAAAAAAATCTAGGAGAGATATCGTCAGGGCCCACAGATTTATTCACATCTAGGTTAGAAAGTTCTGGTAGACAAAGTCAACATCTACTTCCCACCGCCAAAGAGAACTCACCTGAGATGCTTTACCCTGAAAAAGCTCCTAAACTTAACAGAAGTAATACCGAACAAATTGCTGCGAGAGGGAAGTTTGCTAGTCAAGATTGGGCATCTCTATAGTTAAAAAATCTTGATCTTATTACACAACGGTGATTGTATCCGATTTAAAGAGCCATGTCCTGAGGACCAATTTTGGCTTTAGAGTTCAGATTTGGCACGGTATCCAGGTCCTTGAGAATTTTCCAAAGTTCTGGGCTGATTTTTATTCGAAAGTTTGTTCCTTAAGTAATTAGCTTTAGCTTTCTTTACTCACGTTGATTGAAATTACGGAAAGATGAAAAATTCACTGAAAGGACACATTGTGACTTACCTTGGTTAATGAGTTTGCTCATTTTGTTACGCTGCCTTATTTTTTCAATAATTTCGGACGTCATCCAAGGCTGCGTATGTTGTTTAATACGAACATCTTGATTGGCGCAACCTTGTCATATCACATAGCAGAATGGATGTAAAATTCAGCCAAGCTGTGTTAAAGCAGTTACTGAGTAGGACAGGTGGACCAATCGCACTCTCCAAGGTGGGAAGCAAATTGTTACGGTGTCATAGTTCTTCAGTGATCTTAATTTAACCAGTATTATGGGTTTTAAATATATGTTTCGTTGCCTTTATGGTGCAGTACGTCATATAGTGATCACTGATGTTATAGGGGAAGGGGGATAACATCATATTGGGCAGGTTGGGAGAACATTTATGGGTTAGGTAGCAAATGGTCTAGCGGCTATTCGTCGTTTTAGTCACACGAGTGGGTTTGATTATTATATTTCTAAATCCTGCCCACCAGAAAGGCAGTTTTAGGTACGATTACGAAAATGAGTCATTGCCTTTGTTTTAGTAAATCATAGTAAGTCCCTATGTATATAGGATTCTGCGAAAGATCAGATTAGGAAATTAGTTGTTCAAAGTCGGGTTCCGTTCTGGTCGGTACACTGTGCCTACTAGGATAGGTTTAGTATGAGGGAGCAGTATTGCAACCCAGAATGGCTTTCTCGGTCGTCGTGCTGAAGGTCATCTCGAATGTTGAATGGAAGTCCGAACGTATGTAGGATACAAGGCCGCCACCGGATCTGTTACGGTCATGACGGACGACATTACAGTTGTCAATTTTAATCTCGTCATGCAGACGTCGACACAGATGGATAACCATCCGATTCAGGAACTGAGATGGTGCAAAACATTGGACTTCCTGGGCAATAAGGCTAACTTCGGACCGCTTTGAAGGTAATGGGACCTCGCATGCAGAGGTAAAAATGAAAACCTCTGCGTTTGAAAACTCAAGGTTATGGACCTGGAACAGAGTTAGGTGCAGTACTGGTGCGCATGAGTGCCACATAGAACCATTAGTAGAAGTAGGTAGGTAAGCTTACCCATGTTGAGACTCTGCAAGGTTGCAGAATTCTCACCTATAAAGGTACATGTGACGGGCAAAAGCTTCCAAGTACGAAGAGTCACTGAGGGCAAAAGCGCGTTGTACATAATGAGTAGATGTTCTAAAAGTTAACAAACACTCAATAAGGTTGTCAGTCAACATAGTCAACAAACCATGAAAATTAATGATTGAAATTAGAGAAAAAATTGTAACATGCTGCCATGTTGGATCAGGCATCCAAAAAAGGTAAATAAGACTGTGGCATACTAAACGAAAGAGAAAAGCTATAACCATTAACAGCAGCCAAAACTGCACTCAGAGCGAGACATGTCATCTGGTAGGAGAAGCTTAAAGGCATTCAGATAGATGTAGCTACAAGGCAACTCCAAGCAAATATGCGCTGAGGGAAGTGGAATGTTGAGCGCTCACAAACCAGGTTCAACCCGACAAAGTCTGGTCCAAGCCCCAGAGACCTCAGAACAAACTAATCTAGACAAAGAGAGACTGCAATAAGGTGAATTTTCCGTAATAAGTCACATTCACAGAGGGAGATATATCAGGAGTGCGTATCCTTAAAAACGGAATAAAACTAGCTTGAAGGTGACAGCGCTGTGTTCTGAACTATTCCTTTCAACCCAGTCTTGTGGCTCACTTGGTTGAGCGGCCGCAATGTAATACGAAGGTCGCCGGTCCGAAGCCGGCCAAGAACATATGGGTTTTTTCAACACTATGTGCGCGGGCATCTCAGTGGGAAAAGATTAAAAATATTTATTCCTTTGAAAGTTGTGTCTGTGTATTGCACTATAATTTATTGATTTTAATGTAAACATTGTTATAATCAAGATTTTGCTGCCATGAGATTTGTTTTAAATAACAACTTAACCCTCATTAATATTCACTTGCGTCCGATTAGCTCTCGCTGACAGAATCCTCTGCTAATTTCAGCAATACTTATTCCACATAGCGGAATTATGCACATGATTCATACAGATGACACAGAACTGTATTAGCACTGCAGTCATCCAAGACATATCTGAAGCTCTATCTCTGATGTAAGATTTTGGACCATCACCAATAGGCTTATGCTAAATGATTCCAAGTTAAGCATCGCATGCCTTTCAGTCTACCAGCTATTGTTATTGGTGATGACAGAATTGACACTGGAGACTCAGCTAAGGATCTTGGTGTTATACTGGATAGGACACTTGAAATGAAAGATCACATTTGACATTAGGGACATTGCAGCGTCTTTTGGAATCTACAAGATTGGACGGATCTGTAGGTACTTAGATCAACCTACCAAGGAACGCTTGGTTCATGCTTTTGTGTCCACCAGATTAAACTGTAATAATTCTCTGTCGTGTGGTCTTCCTTCAGTCATATTGCACCTTTTACAACGCGTACAGAATTCAGCAGTAAAACTCGTCACTTTGGCAAACCGATATGATCACATTTCGCCTGTTCTGAACAATCTACACTGGCATCCGTTTAAAAATCTTTATTACATATAAGATACGAAATGGTATAGCTCCCAAGTACCTCGAGGAACTTATCTCGGATTATATTCAAAGTAGTTCTCTAGGCTCATCGTCGAAAGGTCTTCTCTTAGCGCTGGTCCACGATGTAAGACTATGCTTTTATTTGCCATTGCAGCTCCCCGTATGTGGAACAGCCTTCCGGTGGATGTTAGAAGCTGTTAGAAATGCACCAACTGTTTCCACTTTTAAAACTAGACTAAACGCATACTTTTTTTTATCAGAGTGAATGAGTTTAAGTGAGTTTTACCTCTGATGTTTTTCTCTTCTTACTTTTTAGTTCTTATTCTTCTCGGCATTCCGATTGCCCAGGCTTCACAGGTTTGTTATCAGTTGGGTAGGGCTAGAGACTTCCTGAGCCCTGAGGGGTGGTCACTGACGTGATATCAACTTACACTGATCCCCGCGTGGACATACAACGATATATGGTTGGTGTTCAGGTGTATCCCCGTATGAGTTAGTATAGGTAGCAAGTTGGTCATATGCTGACACCTTTCATTGATTTATATTTAATTTATATTGTATTTCAATTTTTTATAAATTAAGAAACTCTTGCATTGGTTTTGTTTTTGTGTGATTATGTACAAGCGTTTGAATACTTTGTTTGTAGCGTTTTTTTTACAATTATTAATTTTATTATTTAAATGACACAGATGTTCCTAATAAGAGCTCTCCACATTAGGTGATGTGTCGCCTGCAATTGGTCCAGTCCGAAGCTGTAATTTGTTCCACTGCCTCATCATATGAATTTCTTAAGCGCTGCCATACTGAATTTGTATTTTTCCTAACAACGTAACCCTTTACCCCGCCCCTAATACAATAGCATTAGTATAAAGTTCTTATGGTTTATTCAAAATAGCCTCTCATGGTCAAAAGACCAAACAGAAATTGTAAAAAAGACATTAACATAAAATGATATGCACATAAAAGAGTACCAAGATTGGAGACCGCAATGGAAGGACTCAAATGGCAACACTGCCCGAATCTATCATATAACATCCTGTCAAGCCTGCTGGATCGAGGGAAATGCCTGGAAATGAACCATCCTCCAGTAGTCTTCATTGTATTAGTGTTAACAGATTAACATTTAAATAAAACATTTAAATGAGGAAAAGGGTACGTTATCGTTTGTAGACATTACTTAAGAATCGAATTCTGGTGGTCAAGTTTTCAATTCCACGTCTTTCACAGACTCCAATTTCAACTTTGTTTTTTTATATTAACAATCCGTTAATGTAGGCATTAATAGTAAAAGACAGATGTTAATAAGCTCAAAAAGCATAGAACGTGGAAACATTTTCAACCAAAACAAATGCCTTAGCCTAGTATTTTGTTGTGAATATGATATCAGAGTTGCTAAATCCAGCAGACTTGGGATGGGGACTTTTGAAACACATACCCAGTGAAAGATGAAATGGATGACCGTTCCACTCCTGGGGAACCCTATCGTTTAACCATCAATCGTAGATGTACCAGGGATGCAGAGGGCAGTGCAGGGCAAGCAGACCGGCTGACAGTATACAACATTGCAAGTGCAATGGCTCTGATGACATTCACCTTTCTATGAACAACAGTGCAAGATTATTTATAACTGAAATAGACAAAAAGGCGTGTATTTTGTGTTTCGACAAATTCTATTTTATGATCTGTTTTTAGAAAAAACAAGATATGCAAACACCTGAGACAAGTCATGTAATTAAATTAATTAAAAATAGCACCCAATGAGCTGCCAGTTTTCAGTTTCAAAATCTTTGTACCGTGGTGAAATCAGCACAAATCAACATGAATCATTACACTGAACTGCCCTGTAAAGGTTTTCGCATGGGTTTCACTTTTCCATTATTTGATGGTACACTGTACACGTCATCCTGCATAACATTTGGTTATTGATCGTTTTTTGATCCGTGTTGCATTTCAGAATCTAGTTGACGTCCACCATGGTCCACACCCTTTTTTTTGAAAATTGGCCGCTTCAGGAGTGATCTTTTTTTATGTAATTTGGACAAATGACAGAGATCTTGTGCAGTATTATATTGCCTTAATAGGATCTCAAAAGACAAACTCAAAATGGCTTTTACATATTAAAAAAATACAAGGGACTGATAATTTTAAACAATCTGTCTATTTGGACTTCATGACCCTAAAAACATAGTTTAGACATAAAATCAAGTCAAGATCATTTTGAGCAAGATATAAAGAAGGTGGTTTTTTCCATTGTTGGTGCACTTGACCGCCATATTGGAAGCTTATGTGACAGAATATTTTTTAAAAATAAGGTCATATTTTGGATACCCTGGCATTCAAAACACATGGGTATAGGCAAGATCAGTGTTATTAACCTGGGATGTGAAACATTCAATGTGCATGGCACCCATTTTGAAAACTGGCCACCGCTGCGGCCACTAGGTCGCGTATAACGTGTACCAAATGTTACTTCTATCAGAAAGTGCAAGATTTGCTCCAGATGGGCCTTAAAGGTCCCGAAATGAATATAAACCTACTCCAAATCTATATGGACATTCCCATTCCACAGGATCAGAAAGAATACACTACCAGTGACTCATAGTGAAACTAACTGATTTTCAGTTCAGTGTCATAATAGATTCACACCAGTCCAGGTTGAATTTCTATACCTCTCGAAATCAATGGCGCCACAAAATGATATCACACAACCCAACTTGAATGCATTTCTGGTCCCTCCTTGTAAACTTGACACAAACCACAGCAATTCCTATTTGCATTTCCTGGGACCTTTAAACCTCTGCTAATGTGCCGACTAATTAACATGCATCGTGTACTATAACAAGTATAGAAACATTCACTTTTTTACACTGCCCAGATTAACAGGATGCAATGGTTTTGGGGTGTATAATAATTATATAGGGCTTTTTGATATTAGAACAGTGTATCGGTGCGCATGGCTACAGAGCGAATAGCTCTGTTGCCATGGCGCGTATGTTCAAGGTATTATGTTTGATAGAGAGTTACTTTTGTCAGGGGAATTTTCTGGAGTTTTTGGAGTTATGCACAGGTATATTTAACAGAAGCAATGATTGATGTGACTTCATATTTTTTTCTTAATTTATCATGATATTACTAAGATCTTTGAAACAAATGTTTAAGAGATGATTTTGTAATGTCCCTGGAACCGAGACTGCCATATTAAATGCATGTAGCAGTTTCACAAATTACCGTTTGGAAATCCCAACCCAATGCCCAAATCGAGCAAGATCGTGTCCTACCTACCCTCCCTGTACAGAACCACAGAATAGTCTCACATTTTGATCGTTTACGCTGTGACAACAGAGATACAGAATGCTTTCTGCTTTGGCCGTATGTAGTTTAACGGTCACGAGATGAATAGTTTGGTGTCACGTGTCAGGTATCATGTCACGTGTCAGGTATCGGATACTCAGTGTGCTCTTCTGGGGGCGACCGATATAATAAATCCTACTTATGTTAAATCAAGGTCTGTACATATGACCCTCTGCCCAAAGCGCTATAGTTTTTTCCAAAAGCCACCGTATATTATGTCTCAAACAGTACAAATTTACCTTTTCACACAATTCAAAACCGACGTACGATGACGATAATCGTTGTTTTTTTTTTCCAATGTCGGAGACGTACGTCATTTTTAACCTGCAATGGGTCGCCGAGCAAAATAATCAACCATCATGCCGTGACGTCTCAAATCTTTATTGTTTTTTCCAAAATTTGGCTGTATTCCCATAATAAATCTCCTTTTTAGATTTCAGCATCTGTATATTGTTCTTAAGAATTAAATTCAATTGTCCCCGCATCAATGTAAAAAACATGGGTCCATAAGTCACCAACTGAAAACATAGTCCGCCGGCTAAATACCCTTACCGTGACTGAATGAGCAGACGATCCCCGTGTTAGTTGTAGCAGGCTTACAGCCACTTGCGCGCGGCTGCGGGGTTAATGCGTCAAGCGATTAATCTGGGATTAATGTCTAAATTTTAACCCCCGGCACATCCTCCTCAACTCTAACTCGCTCTAAAAGGGAGATATTCTCACGCTCGACGCATCCCTCGCAGCCGCTCGCAAGTGGCTGTAAGCCTGCTACAACTAACCAACGGGGATCCGTCTGCTCATTCAGTCACGGTAAGGGTATTTAGCCGCTGTACCTATGTTTTCAGTTTGTAGACTTTTGGCCATCTTTTTCACATCCATGCGGGGACAATTGATATTAATTAGTAAAGAACAATATACAGATGTTGAATCTTAAAATAGGATTTATTAGGGAATAAAAGCAACAATTTTTGGAAAAATAATATTTGATACCGTCACGTGCATTGAATTGGTTTTTATCTTTTGCTTCGGGGGACCCATTAGGTAAATGAACTACGTATCCCTACATTGGAAAAAACAACCGATCATCGTCATCGTACGTCGGTTTTTGTTCGGTAGGGAAAAGGTAAATTTGTTACTGTTTAGACATATTACACGGTGCTTTGGAAAAAATAATAGCACTTTGGGGAGAGGGTCATGTACAGATCCTTGATTTAACATAGTCGGATTTATATGGAATATATCGGTCGCCACTAAGAGCAACTGCTCTCTAACCTGACCGTGACCTGTACCTGACCTTGACACCACACTATTCCTCTCGTTACCGTTTATAACTACAAAACGGCAAAGCGGCAAGCTCTGTATCTCTGTTGTCACGCGTAATCGATCAAGATGTGAGACTATACACGTGGTTCTTGTTAAAGGAGGGGTAGGAACACGATCTGCTCGATTTGGGCATTTGGGAATTTCCAAACGGTAATTTGTTTAACTGCTACGTGCATTTATATACTATGGCAGTCTCAGTCCAGTGACATTCAAACAATCATCTCTTAAACCTACGTTCAAAAGATCTTAGTAATATCATGATAAATTAAGAAAAAAATATGAAGTGCCATCAATTCATGCTTCTGTTAATTAACCTGTGCATAACTCAAACAAACCACCTCCCAGAAACTTCCCCTGCAAAAAAGTAATCTCTATCAAACAAATACCCCTCCTGAACATACGCGCAACATGGCTACAGAAGCTATGCGCTCTGTCGCATGACGCACGCCAATACAATCTACATATTCACCCCAAAAAGCACCATTTAATTATTATACACAACCAAAACCCCATGGAAATCCTGGCTGGTTTTGATTTTATGTACAGTACAGACATAGCTTCAGATGGTATGCTAACAATTGGAGCCCCGAGCCTCAGTTTTCACCTGACATGCCTGAAGAGCGCGCGCGCCATTGTATGTACTTTACAGCGACCAGGGCTTGACAGCCGACAACTCTCAAAGTTTTGTATTCTTAATTTTGAATGATTCCAGAAAGTATGCTTCTGGGTAGACCTAACCAGGGTAAGAGTTAGGGGCTAGCCTCTGAACATAAAGTCCATGACCAGAAATCACATTCTTATACCATATAGTAAGTGTATTCTTTGTGATTACCTACATCCATGATCGCCCTGACATTAGCCAAATCATAATCTATTAACCAATCCCAAAGATTAGTCCCCTAATATTTCATTCAACCATCAACATTTATTGAATATTAATAAATATCGGTATTACAACCCAATACTTAATCATAATTTAAATACCAATCTAGGTCTAATTCTGGTTATTTTAAACAATCGGGAAGGAGGAGATTTGTTGGGCTAAGGAGTTCCTCTCATTTGCATGCACTTGATCGGTTGTAGAAAAAGCCTAACGAGCAATGTTCGAAGGTTACTGGAAACCAAGTAAAAAAAAAAAATAAAAAAAAAAAAACATGTTTTTGAATTTGTTACTATTCGTCCCGAAGAGAAAAGCATGAACTGATTTTTTTCGTCGTGCACGACAGAAAAATTCTAAATCATATTACTTGGTACTTGGTGGTTATCCTCTTGAATACTCCATGAAGAAGTCTAACAAAGAGGGTATTGATATTATACATAAAAAGCGGCGTATTCGGGTGAGATCTGATACTTTAAATGTGCAAAAATACCCGGGTTGTAAAGTAATTATAGGCACCCGCACGTACTCATAGTCCGGTACAAAGGTAAAGAATGGGGCACTCAATTCAGTTGACTTCTTCACGCAACATTAGTTTCACGTTTTATTTCGTTATGTTCTATGGGGCCCGGACTGTTGGCTCCAAGAGGGACTAATCAGCTTTCTCTACTTAAACAAACCAGGGCCCCTTATTTAAATGATCGGTTGGTCTTACTTGTCGATACTACTGTCCACTTCTAATTTAATGATATTTCCAAATTAACCTTCTTACACTTTCCAATTTGTCAATTTTACTCTAATCGTGATTTCTCAGTTAATTTAAGCCAATATATACCCTTCTACTCTGTAACATTTTCAACGATCTTAATCTTAATCCCAGTTGTATTTCCAAAATTCCTTATCTTGAATTATCGCGATTCTTCCGAACCTCTAATCAAAGTATTTTATTACCACATGTTTGTGCTTCTTTCTCATAAAAAATGTCAATTCGGAAGTGTCCCCAATTTTAAAAATTCACCGCTTCTTGAATTAGAAGATGTAAGAGGAATGGGCCACGTAGAACAGACTGAAGAACATAATTATACACATATAATAAGCAACACGTTTCTCATATGACCTTTTATTCTGTTGGTAGAGCATCCGCCCGAATGAAACGGGAGATATAGATTCAATCCTGGAGATGCAGTGATTTTGTTCTATCCCCTTCCATTTAAACTGTCATTTCTATTGCGTGTGTTATCTAGGAATATTAATCGTAATTCTAATAATATTTACCCAATCTAATCTCTACCTAATATTGAACCCAAAACCTATCATACCTATTATGTTAATAATACTCTCTCGACTCTATACTAATGTCCAGCCCTAAGCTAGATTCATATATGCACAACCAGTAACTTACCAGTAACTACTTTTACTGACAATCCCTAAATTCTAATTTCAATTCCTAATTTCTGATGTTTTTATAACTATATATTCACTAATTTTATTCCAATGGTTATAAAATCTCAATCGTAACCTCATCATTTATGTTAAACCCTAATCGAAATCTCACTGATATTTGATAATCCTTAAAGGTGCAACGAGAGATTTCAAATAACAGGTATCCCCTAGAAAAATGTCAAAAATCTGATTTTGCAATGGTGCAAAGCTTTGCTATCAAAAATTTATCCCCATCTGAAAGGAGTAAGCCAGAACGTTCTTTGGTACAAAGATTGTGATCTTTATAATTCCTATCGGAGCAAATACGAAATTCACCTATGGTTTAATTGAAATAAAGGCACTAGTACAATCACCTTGGTTTTCATTTTCAGTTATTTCTGTAGCCAAATTAAAAGGGAAGGGAATCTTATTTGTGGTCTAATCTAGATATGAAACACTATTATACCCTGATAGAAAATATGGAATGCCTGAAATCTCTGTTTGACACCTTAAGTTATAGGCAAAAAATCACAATTCTCAGAGGTTCTATCCGTTTCGCATCCCTACCCGTATCTCTAATGCATTGCTCGTGATTTAATTTGGTGCTTTTCAAGATAAATATCAGATATTTAACTAATGTTTTCTTTATACCCGATGTTTTTTTGGAGAACAAAATTCCTGTCGCTTACCCCGACAGTATAAAATATGTCCTGCTTACTGAGGGGTTATTATGTACCCCATGTGTAATACTCACAGATTCTGCCCAAATTGATATTGGCAGTGGTTTTGTACGTGCTTCTACTACTTCCTTTTCTTTCCACAATTGACTGGGGAGAAAAAAATGGTAAATTGAGCAGTTACAAACTTGCAAAAAGATTTTTTCCAATCTTGTTAAATGGGAAGTCAATAAAATTGTCACGATATGACTGCATCTAAACATACTCCATGTAAAAAGGATCCATTACTAGCACATCTGTGCGCGCGAAGCCGGCAAAAAAAAAAAATGTTGCCATTTATAAGCTAAATACGTTAAATGTAATTTTAATTCTTAATAAATGACGCGAAAGCGCGCGTAAATGTACCATGAAATATTAGTGGTTTCAAAATATTACGTTTTTTTGGTTCAACCAAAAAACCATGACACAGGCATCACACATTGGGGGGGGGGGATGATCGTATTGACCATACCCCCTCATCAAAATATTGGGGGGATATATCCCACATCCCCCGGGATTTACGCCTATGTGAGTGTGTGTGTGGGTGTGTGTGCGTGCTCGCATTGGTGTGTGTGTGTTGTGTGGCTGTGAGCGCGAGCGTGTGGGTTGATCCGGGTTGTGTGTCTGTCACAGATATCTGTGGTGTCTGTCTACTTGTCTAGGATCCAGACGAGCAGCCGTGGAGAGCAAGAGATCCTAGGAAGCAGATAAATCTACCAAAATCAGTATTATGAACCCGCACCCCCCCCCCAAAAAAAGAAAGAATAGAAACTAGGCGCCTAAAGAAAGATTAATACAAACTCCAACTCAAGCGGTAGACGTTTCATATAATATAGAAGTCCCATTGATGCAAATGACGTATTACAATTGATTCCCGTCATGCGCTGTATGACGTTGTGCAGTAGGCTGCTGAAGGATATGAATGGCAATACCTCTTTGCATCAATGGGACGTCTATATGAAAACGTCTACCAATCAAGCAAGCTCACGTAGGGTCACAAAAAGAACTTTATAAGCTTGTAATATCAAGGGGGTTGAAGCACATTCAAAAACAGTCGTCCGTGCGGGCGTGACATTTGAATATTGCACGGAATAATATTAGTTTGGGTGCTTGGATACACCACATAATGTCAATTCGATACAAACAATCCGCCAAAAATATCAGTTGTGGATGTTGGGTGCTATTGGGTGGCATTTTGTTATACCCATGGCCACACAACGATGAAATGACACGTCAGTCGTCTGATTTAAATAAACGCCTTCAATGAATTATCTTTTCACCTAAGCGCGCATTGCATTATGAGAAAAAAAGAGTATCTGAGCACAATGAGCCAGGTACACTATTATGACACCTGGCCACCTCAAAACACATACACAATTGTATCACATCGATTAGTGTATATGCAACGCGGAACCCACAGTATTGTGGAAGAAGCGGAGGCAGGCATTGCTTTCTATGGTTGTACTCTATGTTTTCTTGTGGTCGGCAAAACATGCGAGACGATGAATTTTCTAAAGATTACGAACGGTTTGCCTCTCTATCATATAGAACCTCTTTGGTTAATATACCTCTACATAGATACGTAAAATGGGCAGTTGAAACAGAGAGAGAGAGAAAGGGCTCTCAACTAACAAATCCCAGCCAAATGTTTCACGGAAGCCAGGGAGTGCAATGGTTTTGGGGTGTATAATAATGATAATAGGCGTTTTGATGATTAGAGTGTATCGGTGCCATGGCTACACGAGGCGCATAGCTCTGTAGGCATGGCGGGTATGTTCAAGGGTATTATGTTTGATAGCGATTTACTTTTGCAGGGGAGTTTCTGGAGTTTTGGTATGCACAGGTAATTTACAGAAGCATGATTGATGTGAAAAATTCATATTTTTTCTAAATTATAATGATATACTAAGTCTTTTGAAAACAGAGGTTTAGAGATGATTTTTTAATGTCAATGGGACCGAGACTGCCATAGTAAAATGCATTATAGCAGTTTCACAAATTACCGTTTGGAAATACCCACTGCCCAAATCGAGCAGATCGTGTCCTCTCCCCCCTGTTACAGAACCACATTGTATTAGTCTCACATTCTTGTGATCGATTTATGCTGTGACAACAGAGATACAGAAGGCTTGCTGCTTTGCAGATTGTTGTTATAAAACGGTAACGAGTGAATAAGTCTGGGTTGTCACGTGTCAGGTACATGGCACGGGTCAGGTATCAGATATCAGTGTGGTCTTCGGGGGCGACGCGATATATATACATCCGACTATTTTCATCAGGTCTGTACATATGACCCTCTGCCAAAGTGCTATTATTTTTCCAAAAGACCCGTTATTATGTTCTTAACACCAGTACAAAAATTTACTTTTCCCTACAGATTCAAAAAACACCGACGTACGATGACGATAAATCGGTTGTTTTTTTTTCCAATGTAGGGATACGTACGTTCTTTTTACCTGAATGGTTCACCCGAAGCAAATATAAACCAATCATGCCGGGACGTCATCAATTCTTTATTTTTTCCAAAAATGGCTGTTATTTCCATAATAAAAATTCCTTTTTAAGATGCAACATCTGTATATTGGTCTTTAATAATTAATATTCCATTGTCCCCGTATGAATGTGAAAAAGATGGGTCCATATCTACAACTGAAAACATAGTTAGCCGCCTAACAAATACCCTTAACCGTGGACTGAATGAGCAGACGGATCCCCCTTTTAGTTTTAGCAGCCTTTACAGACACTCACTTGCGCGCGGCTGCGTGGGGGTATGCGTCAAGCTTACAAGAGTGCCCAAAACGTAACATATCCTCCATGAATTGAATCTGCACATTTGGAGAACTGCTGTTGTGCCTTTCAGTTGGAAAATTGGAGAAGAGTCTGATTCTCCAAGAGGAAAATATGCCTATATTGCTAACACCCCCCCCCCCTTCAGCCAATACCGCTGAAGAATGCTAGTTGAAATGTGGCACGGGAACTCCTAATTCAAAGGCTGATTATATCTCTGTGATAATCAATATTCATATATTGAATTTTTTTTGATTTGCCGTTCAAAAAAGGATTCATGAGAATTATAGGCCTACGGCTGTGTAGGGCACACTTAAGAACTTTCCGAGATACTGCCAAAATGCAAAGGAAAACGGAAACAAATGTTTTACCGTCAGTCTCACACCACCTCATCCAGTTTGTGCTTGAATGACCGCAAAATGAAGCAAAGTGTAAGCCTACCCATCCATGCCATGAAGAAGTTTGTACCACCCCCAAAACCCCCACAAGGGAATTGGTCTATAACCATATAATTCATTTCACACAAAGGTAGAAACAATCTTTACTGGTACCAAGATTGAAACGGGACTGTGAAGACTTCAAGGCTGTCCAGAAAGCAATCTGCATAAACAGCCAGAAAACAAAAAGGAATAAATTTTCTAAAAAATCATACTGCAAACATGAAAGAAAATTCAACGCTTTTTTGGGTAATTAAGAAAAACCGAGTGAAAAAGCTGAGAAAGGTTGGGATTTCTGGAACTTACTGGATTAGCATAATTTGTAGCTTTAGAAGAAATCATCCATTCTCACACCATGAAACACATTTAAGCTCCTTTAATATTGAATA
>JAMKCH010039024.1:0-30751 GCA_023653785.1 Ophioderma brevispina
TCTCCCTTCCCAATCCCCCTCCTTCTCCTCTTCCCATCCCCCTCCTCTTCCCCTTCCCAATCCCCCATCTTTCCCCTTCCCAATCCCATCTCCCCCTTCCCACCCCCATCTTCCCCTTCCCAACCCTATCTTTTCCCTTTCTAACCCTATCATTCCCTTCCCCCCTTCCACCCCTCCCATTTCCCCTTCCCCCCCTCTCCCATTTCCCCCTTTCAAATCCCTATTCTCCCCTATTCCGCCCCCCTTCAAAATCCCTCTCGTCCACCTTCCCCAACGTTTCCACATCTGCCCCCCTCAACATCCTATCTTCCCCCCATTCCAACGTCCCATTTTCCCCCTTCCCACTCCCCTCTTCCCCCCTCCCAATGTCCCATCTTCCCTTCCCAAAATCCCATTTTGCCTCTTCCCACTCCTATCTTTCCATATCCCAACACAGTCATCCACCCTCCCCTTCCCACACCTTATCCTCCCCACCCCCCCCCTTAACACACCCCATTCCACAGGTTTGCTTATAACAGCTACAAGTGAACCCCATATTCATTTATGTTTGGATGTGGTTTTGGTTGTGTTTGAAAATATATTTCACGACAGACTTTTCTGCTAAGAAGGTCCTTACTTCAGAACTACCGGTTTTCAATCACCTCCTCTCTTCTGGGATCGCCATGGTACAAAGGTGCAAGTCTCCATTAGTTTGTATAGTTGTGGTTTTGTTTTCTTTTCAAGGATTTTGTTCGTGGATTATATTTATATATGCCTATTTGTTATTTAACATGTGTATATTTAACCCATGTATTGGTTTCTTGTTGATTTTTAATTGTATACCTTCTAATTGCTTAAATGTTATCATTCATAAGTTCTCCATAGATGTTCAGATCTTTGTCTGTGGTAATAGAGACCATCACTATGTTTGCTTGAATAATATTGTACTCCAAAAGTGACATTATGGTGGATGTTTCAGAAAAGTGATTTCAGAATGTTTGTTGACGGAAGAAGTTTTTCTGACCAAAAGTTTGGCCAGCTAATACTCCCCAGTTCTCAACTACTTGCAGTTATACATACTGTCATCTACTACCAACCTGGGAGTCAGAGATCATTTACAATCACTGAGTTACCAGCTGAGTGGTACCAAGCTTTCTTTGAGGTCATCATATAACAACAGGAGCACTAGGACACAGAACAACGCCTTTGCCTGTAGATGTCGTGGTCCTGAATGCTATGACTTTGCTATCCACCATAAAAAATGCAAGACTGTAGGCTGATGACTCTCAACCAATTGGCTTTTAGGCATCCTAAAAAACGCTTCAAACAGCCAAACGAACAGCCGATTTTGGAAATCTCTCCTGAAATGTTTGGACGCGATCCAGCTCTACCACTACCAAAATTTCATCGACATAAGATAAGAAATGTAAGCCCTGATTAAAAAAACACAACAACATCAGTCCGCGCCCATCAATAACTATAACCCTAGCGTGGCTAGCATGCGAGGGTTAAAAATCAAACCATCACATGTCTCAAAGGCAGTATTACAGCAGAATCAAAGAATTCTAATAAGTTTTCCAGTTAGTTTAAAATAAAACATTATAATGTCATCTCTCGTTAATTGTTTTTCGTCCCAAGAAAACAAATGTGCATATGTTTAAACAATTTCGTCTTGGTCAATTATATAAACATTTGATATCATAAAATTACCTATTTGCATTTAAGTTCGCCAAAATCAAGTTAATTTCCGTCGTAACCATGGCTCATTATCTTAAGGTACAAAGCAATTTCGTCTTTGGTCATATAATTTCACTGGTAGCTCAGTATATTTCGTTTCGTGTGCAGTATGTTTAGGCATGCCTAAAAGGTATGCTAGTACATCAACAAATTTTATCATAATTTTTTCTGTCATTTCCTTTGTTTGTTTGTATACCAAGCACACGAATAAGAACAAGAATTATGAAATAAAAATAAAGAAATAAAAATATGATATAAAAAGTAAAGAAACAAAGGGTGACAAGAAAGTAAAAAGGCGGTGACAAAGCAAAATGAGTTGAAGAAAAATGAGATTAAAGAAAAAATGAGGTAAAAGAAAACAAACAATGATGACGAAAACGAACAATGAGGTGAAAGCAAATAGAAGAAATAAATATGAGGTAAAAGAAAATTAGTTGAACAATGAAAGAAAAGAGGTGAAAGAAAGAAAAAATGGTGAAATAAAGGTAGGTATATAGGTATGTGAATAAATTTTGGCTGATGTAGAGGTCTACTCGTAGCTACACCAAATATACTGAGCTACATGTGAAATTAAATGACCAACAGACAAATTGCTTTGTACATTCCAGATGATGGGCTCATGGGTGGACCAAATTAAATTGGTTTTGACTAAAATGTATGAAATAAAGTTAATTTTAATTGATCACATTTTTTAATATAATGACCAAAGACAAAATCGTTTTAAACAAACGAACATTTCTTTTTCCTTCCGCTTTCCTTGGGATGAAAAACAATGTAACGAGATAGGACGTATTAATGAAAAATGGTTTAAACTGAAAACCTATTTTCTTCCTTTCAGTGCTGAGTTATGTCCTGTTTGTCAACCCTCCTAGGATCAATCACAATCCTTTGTTTATCTGACCCAGGCCACAGTTCACATGAAAGGCTATCTTTATGCTATATCCCCAATGCCATTTTTTGCAAGCTTTTCAAAATCACCCTTCCTTGGATGCTAGAACCCTTTGATATATGTCCTTGTTACCTTTGTTTTTTTTTAGTTGTTTATTTCTTTACCCAAGACGAGGGCCAAATTGCTTTGACACTTTTTGTTTTTTTGGTTTGTTTTCATCGTGGTAGACAGGAATATGTGGGAAGGTAAACCGATTCCAATGTTTTTTGAATGCATTTTTATAACATCCCCGTGCAGATCAAGTCCCCAAGTCTTTAATCTAACGGCAAGACGCTGATAATCCCAATAACCTAACCTCTTCGGACTTGCATCAATTCGGACTTCGGAAGGGGTACCTCCTAGATCTAACAAGACAAACTTTTTTGCATTGATCATCGTTTGTAGTCATTATTTCCTTTTCCTCTAGAAACTAAGGGCCTAGCACATGATACAAAAATATAACCTTTTTTAAAATCCGGAGTAAATGTTTCAAATCATACACACCACAAAATGACATACAACTACACACCATTTGTAAGAATTGTCAACTTTATATTACTTTTTAGAAATAGAACCATTTTATAAATAGTTACTCAACAACCCCACAACACAGGGGGGGGCTCTGAAGCCTGTGCACATAGGCTAAGGAACATCTGTTCACTGTGTGGTATATAAGATCGCCCATTTTGTTTAATTTGTCAGAAAAACAAAATCGAATTTTGGTTGTAATGCTCCTCCCCCAAATGAAATTGATGGGCACATTCGCGGGTTTAAGTGCAAGAAGGCTCCCGCTGCAATAGCTGCCATTTGTCAGTTGTGTTTCTTATATTAATGGTTTATACCTGCCAAATTCTCACCCTGGCAACTATTGCCGATGGGGCCTTTTACCCTAAACCCTTCATAGAGTCCATGTGAGTGCACCCCGGTCTTAAAGGAGAACTGTTATCAAGAATAACTCTAACATACAATTATAACGCTACAAAACAATATTGACACATTGGAAGTTCGCAATCATTCCTCGGGAAAACTGAATTATACTAACTAACCATAAAACAATTAAAACAAGATTTTTGTCCGGACCACGCGTATTTGCCGCTACTGGATATGGGATATGTAATTTGAGTGCCCTATGCGATCTGACGGCCCTAGCGTCGTACATCTTCACGCATGATGCTTTCATTAAGTGTATGTCCTATGGCATGTATGACCTTTAAACGTGCCGGTCGTATCGCCTAACACGTTATACACTAGCGGCGATTTTTAAATACACTTGGTCAGACTAGATGTTTTTAATTCATTGTTAGGGTTATATACGTCCGTTTTGTATGAAACCACTCGTATGTGGTAAATAATATTTAATTGTGGTTTAATATTCTCTTTAAGGGTTCTCCTTTAAGGTTAATAGCTGCATTGTCATTCCCATCCAAACGTAAGTATTAGGCAAAGTCTTTGGTTATGGCCTCTTGAATGGCAGATTTAGGTGACCATCGCCTGAAAATCTAACCATTTCAAGAGCCCTGACTCAAGGGAAGTTAAATTAGAGTCATCCTAATAAGGCAGCACACAGATGTATCACATGGCAAACTATTGCACTTACAACTTGGTTTGCCACCACACGATGATATACAATAAAAGAATAAATTCAAGCATAAATAATAATAATAATAAATACCAGTATTTAGAGTAGCCATCGCTGAAGCATCATGGCATTTACAATCATTATTCGCTATTCCTAGGAAATCACAGACTCATTCGCTTCCACTAGGCGCGACCTAGCGCAGCTCCTATCAGCACTTAAATTGTACAAATTACCTGGACAGCCCCATTCATCCTGGGGTATGAGAGCAAGCGAGGGTAAGTGCCTTGCCCAAGTGCACAAACATTGCCTCAGCGGGACTCGAACCCACACTTTCCGATCAGAGAAAAATAAAAAAAATGGTGTCTGTCCAGGACACACATGCCACAAGTTCGGTAGGACATTTCATATGGAAGTCCCAAGGAGGCCAATGAGGTATTGCATTGATTCCATCAGCGCTACGGCCCCAACACATGTAAGAACGCAGGACGGAATAAATTGGAATACCTTCCATTTGCATTCTATGAAATGTTTACCTGAAGTTCTTACTAACAAAAGCACCGCCACATCTAAAAGTTTTGAGAAAACTTTTGATTTTGTGGCCAAACCATAATATTTTTTTTCATCTTTTCCCACTACAAGGCAAGTCCCACAGCATCAATTGCTGGCAAGTTCATTCAACAAAGACATAAATAAGAAAAACCACATGGCAGAAAAAAATAAGGTTTTTGAATTACAATAATGTCCCATATTGTAACTTTTTATTTACATTAAAAGATTTCCATTTCAACGGTAACAAGCTAGTGTAACACCATTGCACTGACTTTGCATGATGAGAGTACATCACAACTTGTGCTCCTGGAATAAAGCTGATCTCAGACCAACAATTTTTCTTAGGCTCAGAATTGGATGAATATACCCATAGAGGAATAGGCCGCCCACCGTTTCAGGTGTGCATAGGGCCAATTTTACCAAAAAGAAATCTGAAAATTTCCAAGAAAACAGAAAACAGAATTTATCCAACTTAAGGCCAAACGCACAAAATGGAATTTAAAATCACAGAAAATATAAAAAATAAACTTTGGAAATTATCATAACAACTTGTAGGACTTAGTTGAGAGAACTATTTAAAATAAAACTTCATTTGACAATTCACTTTTTACCACATGAAGATACCTCTAACTAAGAAACATTTCGTTGATATGAGTTAATTATCTCAACTACACCAAATTATTCTAATATTTGAAAATTATCCCAGAAATGGGAAATAAATTCCACCTACTTAAGATAATGTGTATAAGATCTATGTTAAAAACTGGAATTCGTTTCTCCCCGTGGTTCATTGGACTGGCAAATGAACCAAAGAATGATTCCATCCTTGGAGGGCCATCAGTCCCATGTACAGAAGTCTTTATAGCATGATGAAGATATCGTTATTTCAATTATGCACCCTGCCTGCATAATATGTGCAAACAATCAAACTTTTGTCATGAAAAAAAAATTACGACAGGTACTCCAACTAGACATGTTTCTTTTTGTGGGCTTAGCAATGCTAAAAGCTATACATGGTATGCCCTACTATATGCTGACTTAATGGTGAATAACTGTCCTACCAAACATATATCTTGCACATTAAAAGCTTGGGATCCAGCACCATGATTGTAAAGAATTCTGCCATAATTGTTTGAGAGGTACCCTTAACCATTTGAACACTGACCCCCTTGTAGGTCCGGTACTCCCACACTGACCCCCCAGCCCTGCGTGTACTGTGTTAATGCACAGCTGTGGGGTTGCATACTAATGCTGTAACAAATGCAATTACAAAGTATTTTTAAACAAATGTTTACAAATACAAGATTTTCACAGGGTCCAGTATTTTCATAGGGAGTGAAACGGCGTTCCGTAAAACCTGCTGTGTTCCTAGTCCAACCTGGGGGGAGGGGCAGCATGTGTATTTACAGCCCTACGACCACGACCCCAGCTTGTCCCATCATGTACATGTAACGTAACATGAAAGTTTACCGATTCAGCTCCATATTCGTCATCCTCCGAGCACTTTCAGACTCAAAATCATCACTAATATGATAATCAGAGTCATTGGATAGCATCCAATGCTTCTTCGGCAGTCATTTTCCTCTTCTGCGCCATATTGACAGCGAAAAAACAACCAAAACACCACAGAAACAGTCCGATAAAATCACCTAATTCCACATGGTCGCAATGGTATATGCAGCCAAAGCACTTAGAAGACATCTGCTGGAGGCTAATTATAATACTGGAGGTCAAATTCGCTGATTGACAGGGTCATGGGAACATCCTTGTGTTTGTAAACAAAACGCATGTGGTGAAAGACAGTATACTGGCCGCCAGTGTATATTGGCAGACTGGTTGAGGACCGTATACTGGGCGCCCATGTTCAAAGGGTTAAGAACTGCACACTAAGGGCGCTACTGTCGGGGCTTATTTTCTCGTAAATATTACTTCCTGATTTGTTACGGTAATATCTTATGGTATTGTGGATACTTCATAAACTCTTTATTTTTTGACTGGCTTTCAACCAGGACAACCATATGTCCCTGACAAAGGTCTAATGAACTTTGCACTCTAAAATATCCATTATGCTAATGTACTCACTTTACACCACACACATACCAGGAATCATCAATGACACAACAATGGCAGCAACACAATGGAGTACTCTATTGTCACATACATACAACACAATGGAGTACTCTATTGTCGCATACAGCCGTGCATGTGCAGATCAGGGGTCCGTTCCCCAAACTTGTGTGTAACCCGTGTATACTAACTTATGCGTATGTCCTACATAACAGACCATTTCATACCAGTTACACAGTGCTTTGGACAAATTAGTCCACTCAGGCATGACATAGTATGCACATAGATTTACGACCGAGTTTCGGGAACAGACCCCAGGCCCATAACCAGGAATTTTTTAGGGGAGAGGCAATTTGTTTTTTTTCAAAAGGGGACTTGGGAGAGGCAATTTGTTTTTTTTCAAAAGGGGACTTTCCCCCAAAATTGCAAAGGGCAGGCAGCAAATTTGGCAAAAGTGGACTTTTTACCAAAATGTTAACTTTTTTCAACAAAAAAACCCTTAATTTTTTGGCTAACTCAGCTAAAAAATCTATTTTAGGGGCCTTTTGTAGCTCTTTTTAGGGGTCTGGAGGGCTTTTGGAATAGGGGGTGTATTCCCCCATCATCCCTCCCCTGGTTACAGGCCTGGTGCAGACAGTCGAGTGTCAATCACTGTTCATATTTGTTACTAATTCAAAAGTTAATCGTCTCTCATTGGTTAGACCTGGCCACACATCAGACGCCTCATTTAGCGTTTGTCCCGTTTTCAGGATGAAAACGTATATAGCGCTATGGTGAGGTTTCAAGGTCAAATCCAAAAACAGCTGTTGATTATCCGTCATTGGTTTAGCTTGGAGCTGACACAGTGGATTGCTCATTTAGCATTCATTCCAGTATCAAGATGACTTAGATTGAGTATGTGTGCTTTTTAAGATAAGGTAATCCTATCAACACTTGGAATCTTCAGGTAAATAGCACATGGGCCATTCTCCGATAAAGTGTTCAAGTTTGGTCTCCAAAATGACCAAATATCAACATTAAGGAATTTGTGTAAAACATTGAAAATCGTAAACTTTAATATTCTCAGAACATAGAACAATGCATGGGTGATCTTAAACAATATCCAAGTTTTTTAGTATAATAGCCTAATGTTATCACTGAGTAACATATCTGGGTAACGTATCTGGCCGGCCTTTTTCTTAGTCGTGCTGTTCTTGATGACAGTACATGCTTCGACTTAGTCTCTATACGTTATCAGGTATTACCCTCATACTAAAGCATAGTGTGGTACTCGACTTCATGTATCGCGGCGTTTTGCAAGGCGTAGCGGGAGGGAGGTAACGTACCTGTCGCTGTATGAACATAACATGAGGGATTTCTTTCATTATTTGGGCTGGAAATTGTTACCTTGAAACCAGATTTTTATGCAACACATGTATAATATAACATTGGCATCTGCTCGATTTATCACATATTGGAACATTGTTCTTCCGTTATTTTTAGCAATTTTGTAGCAAATTCGAAATATGGTAACGTATCTGGCTGCAATATTGGCGACTTGCTCTCAGAGAACTCTTGCGAAACTTTAATAATCCAATATTAGCATGTTTTGAACTTAATAATTAGGGCAGAATAGAGGCTGATAAAAATGCAATGTAATCTAGGATATGCGCTCTTGTGTAACGAGCAGGGACACATTATAAAGAATGGATTTGGGATGGCGACATGGCGAAAAGCAAGAATTATGCATCCTTCTTTAGCCTTATTGCTTGATACTTTCTCACCCGGTTACAACTTCTAGTCCGGATCATTTTGAAAATATAACTGCTAAGTAAAATTTATATTAATAAACATTCATTCTTTACGGGCAAAAACAAGCTTTAAACTGTGCATGACTGTGAGCGACACGGAAAACAACATTTTGAACACTTTATCGGAGAATGGCCCACATGTTGGATTATATTTGTCAATCATTACAGAATAACTCATTAAAAATGCAAACATTCTTTCTTGGCATCTTTCAATCTCTACCCACCAGTTAAAAACAAATTCTCTTAAAATTTATGAATAAATAATATATGACTAAAAAGAAAAGTGATTCAAAGTGGGTCAAAATCAATCAGTCATTAGATCTGACTTCATTCAATTTTGAGATCCACTACAGTTGTATATAGATATATAAATATTAAGCACAGATGTACATAGGTGACTTGTTTTATCAGAAGCAGGCAGAACTGGGAAGCTTCACGTTACCGATTATAAAGGTCCTTCAAACAAAATGATTGTTGTTCTGCACTAGAGTTGTACATTCATCTCCTGCGTGAGATGGTTTCGTGACGTGTTTCTTTTGTATGCAGTGTTCATAATTAATATGTTGGAAAGAACCGCAAATTCTGCCAACGCGGTATTTCTGGGAATTGTGGGTATTTTTAGCCCCACACTTTGCGAGTGCTAACCAGTTGCTGGTGCCGGTGTCTTTTACAACTCATCGAAGGAATAACATGGGTAGAACGGAACCACCCAAGTGGGGCATCTTGCTCAGCAGCCCAAAACAACTCTGCCCATGCATAAAAGTGGCACAAAATTGATTTTGGTGTATCGCAGTAAATTGATTATATCTCTGGATTGACAAAAGCAAATAAGATGAAACAGACACCATTGAAAAGCCTGGTCTTTGTTCTTTAATATTATGCCAAGTAAAAATTATTTATTTTGAAATTTCATATTTAACCAAATGTACCACTTGTTTTGAGACAGGCTGTAGTTCTAATTTCAGAATTTTTTTCACTCTTGCACAGATTTGTTCCTTAATTCATAGAAGCAAAATTAAAATTACTTTTATGTCCCTCAATTTTGGTGAATGATTTTCAACTGGTTATCAAAATAATTTCTGAAAGTCATAATATTTTAGCGTAACATTTTGAATTCAAATCCTGTGGTTGTTTGCACGTAAAATAAAATTATGGAGGTTTGCATGCAAACTCTTGATTGAAAGCAATGGCACATTTTTGAAGAGTGCCCCAATTTTCAAAATTGATTTTTGCATAGTTCTGTTGGTAATTTTCTAGTAAACTATACCTGCCAATGGCAATGCCCAAAAATGCATATTTGTCATAAAAGAAACGATTGTGTAATTAGAATCAGGATCCCGATTGTAACTTAACGGCGGAACTGGAAACACCAATTTTATGTCCGTTCATGAAGAAATAGTGGCACCTCACAAAAATGACCTGAACCGACGGAACAATGGAAGAGCGTAGACATGTACATGGCATAATTTCCCAGCTATTTCATGTTGGAAGGACGTTTCCAGTAACCGGTGAATTATTATCAGAGATCTCCGATATTAATCATTCTAATTACAAAATTCCTCCTTTTGGAACACAGAAAGAATTTTGAGCTCTACCATTTCACAGGTACAGTTTAATAGCCAATTACCAATGCAACTGTGAAAAAATCTCAAAATATTTCGAAAATTTGGCGAGCTCTTAAAAAAATGTGCTGTTAATGCTTTAATGACAAATTCTGTATGGCATACTCTGGCTGTTAAAACCCTTTTGTATGTAACATTTGTGGAAAGATTAAGAAATTCTGAGGGATTAAAAACTAAACAAAAACAAATTTACAAATATACCTCTCAGTCATGTTTAAACCAAGCTTTCTCAAATAATAAATTCACTTGATGAGAGCACACGATCCTTACATGACTTACCTAAATAATTTTATTTAGATTAGGATCCGAATTTGCCCCTCACATCTTTCTAAAGTGAACCTGCACACAGGACTACTGTGTCCCATTCAGTACGGTCTGAACCAAGAGGGTGTATTGAGTCAATCCCACAATGCACCAGTTTTGGGAAATTTCACCTGAATAAGGTCATGTGATTCAACAAAAATCCTATTCATAACACACAAAACTCCTGTCTGATATGCTCAGTTTAGCCCATAAAGCATTAGTTCTTAGGGAATTTTTAGCATGATCATGAATTCTTAAACAGCTGTGAATATGTAAGCAATTTCATTGGCTGATGCCCGGGTTCAATTCGTTAAATTGAACCCAGGTAGTACGCGCTGCGTATTGATGTTATTTTTAGGTTGAAGCGCTTGCGTCATACTGCTTTTGCTACGTTCGCGCGCGCCTGCCAACATTGCGTCTCGTTACGTATGATCGTTGCGTTCAACGGGTTGTTCGATTGTTGTCACTGGGTGGTGGCAGTCCTTTCTTGTTGTATTTAAGCCGTAAAGCATCGCGAAATTGGGTTAAAGATGACCCTAAAACGATAAAGCTGTTTAAGAATGAGAATAAAGGTATGATTTTGGGAACCGGTACTCTCTTTACGACGAATTGGACCCGGCGACACCATTATTTTTGCGTGGAAGAACTCGGCCTCCGGCCTCGTTCTTCCACTTAAAATAATAGTATCGCCTTGGGTTCAATTCGTCGTAAAGAGAGTACCGGTTCCCAAAATCATACCTTTATTCTCTAAATATTGTGTGGTTCGTACACTTTTGGAACACTTGTTATCCTTAAGTACTGACATGTGTTTTAGTACAGTACTGTACAGGCACATAGCAATACATAATGGGATTGGTTCAAAACACCCTCTGGTCTGAAAGCTTCTATGAGATTTTGGCCTTTAATTATGCTACAGGACCATATGGTTCAGGACCATAAGGACCATATAGTCCTTGAGAATATGGTCCTGGACCATATTTGCCATATGGTCCTGGAGTATAAATAAAAATACGGTCCAGGAGCATATTTGAATATGCTGAATATGCTCCTGGAGCATATTGAATACACAAATGGTCCAGGACCATATGGCAAATATGCTCCTGGAGCAGTAGAGAAATATTCTAAGTCAAATACTGCTCCAGGACCATAATTGTCACATATGGTCCTGGAGCATAATTTTGGGCCAAAATCTCATAGAAGCGGTCTGAACCCAAGCTGCTGTATATCCATTTTCTTTTGGCAGTAAGTTTTGGCACAGCTTTTCTTACCATGTATCTGATTGGCTATTACATCAAATAAACCTATGGCCAACCAATCGCATCAGCCGGTAGTGGCTGTGGGGTTAAAATCATTCCCTGCAACTTCACCTTACAGCACCATACCACAAGTCTTGTAACCACCGAATCCAATCTGTGCATTCTCTGACACAGTCTCCTACCAAATAAATAAACTTTACATTGAATCTTCAAAGACTTTGACAGAGAATACAGTTTGGTTAGTGACAGGCATTACCCAGCACCATACTCCTACACCTGGTACAAGTGGCCGTTTCTCTTCTCTGGCGATTGGCTTAATAGACGACCGTCCAAGAGGTCCGACGCCACCATGGGTAGGAATTGCTTCTTCTTCTGTATGTTGGAATGGTACTTTGCCTGCAAAGAAAGTTGTGTAAAGAATGAGGATTTTAAAAAGGGGACACTTGGGAAGAGGCAATTTGTTTTTCAAAAGGAGACTTTCCCCTCAAAAATTGCAAAGGGCAGGCAGCAAATTTGGCAAAGGGGCAGGCTTTACCAAAATGTTATCTTTTTTCAACAAAAAAACCCTTAATTTTTGGCTTAACTCCACTAAAAAATTATTGGGGCCGTTTGATACGCTCTTTTTAGGTGGTCATGGAGGGCATCTGGAATAGGGACGGTGTCTGGATTCCCCATCATCCCTCCCCTGGTAAGGCCTGGTGCTGCAGACAAGTTCGAGTGTCATCACTGTTCAGATTTGTTACTATTCAAAAAGTTAATCGTCTCCATTGGTCTAGACTGGCCCACATCAGACGCCTCATTTAGCGTCGGCCCGTTTTCAGATGAAAACGAATATAGCGCTTAGTGAGTTTCAAGGTCAATCCAAAAAGCTGTGATTATGTAATTTTGGGTTTAGCTGGAGCTGACACAGTGTGATTGCAGTCACTTAGCATTCATTCCAGTATCCAAGAGACTAGATAGAGTATGTGTTGCTTTTGAAGATAAGGTTAATCCTAGCAACCACTTGGAATCTTACAGGTAAATAGCACATGGCCATTCTTCCGATAAAGGTTCCAAGTCTTGTCTCCAAAAGACAAATACAACATTAAGGAAGTGTGAAAACATGAAATCGTAAACGTAATATTCTCAGAAAATAGAACAAGGCGATAGGGTGATCTTTAAACAATATCCGATTTCTTAGTATAATAGCCTAATGTTATCACTGAGTAACATATCTGCAGGTCAGTATCTGGCCGGCCTTGTCTAGTCGTGCTGTTCTTGAGACAGTACATGCTTCGATTAGCTCTATACCGTATCAGAACAGGACTTGAAAAAATTGTAAATTCGCGGGAAGAAGTTGCATTTCTCACAGATTTCCCAATAATCTTAGTATAATTTCCTCCAAATGGCCAAGTTCCCTCCAAATGGCAACTTCCTGGGAAGGAGCTCCCAAAGTCCCCACTTTTTAGAGCCAATGATTATCAGGTATTACCCTCATACGAAAGCATAGTGCGGGTATCGACCATGTGATGCGGCGTTTGCAAGGCGTTAGCGGGGAGGGACTCCGGTAACGACCTGTCGCCCTGTATGAAACATAAACATGAGGGATTCTTTCAATACTTGGGCTGGAATTGTTACCCTTGAACCAGATTTTTATGCAACCAGTATTAATATAACATTGGCATCTGCTCGATTTATCACATATGGACATTGTTCAGTTCCGTTATTTGTAGCAATCGTAGCAAATTCGAAATTATGGTAACGTATCTGCCTGCAATCTTGGCGACTTGCTCTCAGAGAACTCTTGCAGAACTTTAATAATCCCCAATATTGCATGTTTTGAACTTAATAATTAGGGCGGCAGATATAGAGGCTGATACAGAAATGCAATGTAATCTGGGATATGCGCGCTTGTGTAACGAGCAGGGAGACACATTTAACGAATGGAGTTGGGATGGGACATGGCGAAAAGCTAAGAATTATGCATCCTTCTATAGCCTTATTGCTTGATACTTTACCGGTTACAACTTCTAGTCCGGATCATTTGAAAACACAACTGTAATAAAAATTTATAGTAATAACAATTCATTCTTTACGGGCCAAAAAACAAGCTTTAAACTGAGCATGACTGTGAGAGACACAGAAAACAACATTTTGAACACTTTATCGGAGAATGGCCCACATGTTGGATTAGGTTGTCATCATTACAAAATAACTCATTAAAAATAGACAAAAGGATTTAGTGTTATACTATTTTGATTCACCTTTTTCTTTACTCACTACGCTCCCTCTCTCTTCCTTTTTATCTTTTTTATCCTCTTTGCTGTATCACCATAAATGCAACTTCACCCACCAGATCATACCCTACTTAATAAGTATTTACAATGTGCAACTTCCCAGCTCAACACTACACCTCCAGGCATCTTTCAATTCTACCC
Organism: Ophioderma brevispina; assembly: GCA_023653785.1. NCBI lineage: Eukaryota > Metazoa > Echinodermata > Ophiuroidea > Amphilepidida > Ophiodermatidae > Ophioderma > Ophioderma brevispina. The sequence continues at coordinate 14,228 of JAMKCH010039024.1, forward strand.
ACCAGTGAAAAACAATTCTCTTAAAATTATGAATAAATAATATATGATAAAGAAAAGTGATTCAAAGTGGGGTTCAAAATCAATAGTCATTAGCCTGACATCATTCAATTTTGGATCCACAACATTCCCCGTACGTATATATTGACAATATAATATTAAGCATAGATGTACATGGTGACGTGTTTTATCAAAAGCAGGAGAACGGGAACTTCAACGTTACCGATTATAAAGAGGTACGTTTCAAACAAAATGTGATTGTTGTTCTGCCCTAGTGTTGTACATGCATCTCCTGCCAGAGATTTGTTTCATGGTGCATCTTTGTATGCAGAGAGGGTTCAAAATAAATATGTTGCGACAAGAACAGCAAATTACTGCCCCACGCGCTAGTTCTGGGAATTGTGGGTATACATTTAGCCCACACTTTGGAGTGCTAACAGTGGCTCGTTGCCCCGGTGTGGCTTTTACAACTCATTGAAGGAATAACACGAGGGGAGAACGGAGGACCACCCAAGTGGGCATCTTGCTTCAGCAGCCCAAAACAACTCTGCCCATGATAAATCGGCACAAAATTGATTTGGATTGATCACAGTAAATTGATTTTTTTATTCTCTGGATTGACCCAAAAGCAAATAAGATGATGTGAAAACAGCACATGCGAAGCCTGTTTTGTTCTTTAATATCTAGGCAAGTAAGAATTATTTATTTGAAATTTCATATTAACCAAATGCTACCATTGTTTTAGACAGGCTGTAGTTCTAATTTCAGAATTTTTTTAACTCTATGCACAGATTTGTTCCTTAATTCATAGAAGCAAAATTAAAAGTACTGTTATGAGTCCCTCAATTTGTGTGAACGATTTTGAACTGGTTATCAAAATAATTCTGAGTCATAATATTTTAACGTAACATTTTGAATTCAAAATCCTTGTGGTAGTGTTGCACGTAGCAAATTAAAATTATGGAGGTTTGCATGCAAACTCTTGATTGAAAGCAATGGCACATTTTGGAGAGTGCCCCAATTTCAAAATTGATTTTGCATAGTTCGTGTGGCTAATTTTACTAGTAACTATACCTGCCAATGGCAATGCCCAAAAATGCATTAATTGTGCATAAAGAAACTGATTGTGATAATTAGAACAGGTCCTGATGGTAACTTAACGGCGGGAACTGGAAACACACAATTATGTCCGTTCATGAAGAAAATAGTGCGCACCTCACGCGGGAATCTATATCGGAGATCTCCGAGATTAATTCATTCTAATTACAAAAAGTCTTCCCTTTTGGAAACACAGAGGAGAATTTTGAGCTTACCATTTCAAGGTAAGTTTAAACGCCCAACTACCAATGCAACTGAAACAATCTCAAAATATTTCGGAAAAATTTGGCGAGCTCTTAAAAAAATGTGCTGATAATGCTTTAATGACAAATTCGTATGCATACTCTGGACGGTTTAAAACCCCTTTGTATGTAACCATTTGTGGGAACGATTAAGAATTCTGAGGGATGAATTAAAAAACTAAACAAAAACAAATTACAAATAATACCTCTCAGTCAGGTTTACACCACCAAGCTTTCTCAAAAATAAAGTCATTGATGAGGAGCACACGTCCGTACAGACTTACATAAATATTTTATTTAGATTAGGACCGAAATTGCCCCTCACAGCTTTCTAAGTGACTGCACACAAGGCTACTGTGTCCCAATTCAGTACGGATAGGAACAGAGGGTGTATTGAGGTCAATCCCACACTGCACCAGTTTTGGGAAATTTCACTGCAATAAAGGTCATGGATTCAACAACAACTCCATTCCTAACACACAAAACTCCTGTCTGATAGATGCATCAGTTTAGCCCATAAAGAATTAGTTCTTAGGGATTTTTAGTAGGATCATGAAATATGTGTGGTTTCGTACCTGTTTGGAACACTGTTATCCTTTAAGTACTGGACATGGGTTTTAGAGTACAGTACTGTACAGGCACATAGCAATAACATCATGGGATTGGTTCTAAACACCCTTGGTATGAAAGCTTCATGAGGATTTGGCTTTAATTAGCTACAGGAACCATAGATCGGACCATATAGTCATGGAGAATATGGTCAGGACATCTTGACCATATGGTCCGCGTATAAATAAACATATGTCCCGGAGGCAATTTGAATATGCTGAATATGCTACGCAGCTATATTGAATACACAAATGGTCAGGACCATATGGACAAATAGCTCCTGGGGAGTAGTAGAAAATATTCTATCACAATACTGCTCCAGGACCATTAATTGCCTATGGTCCTGGAGAATTAATTTTGGGCCAAAATCTGATAGAGCGGTCATGAACAACTGCTGTATATCCATTTCTTTTGGCAGTAAGTTTTGGCACAGCTTTTCTTACCATGTTCGCTCATGGGCTAAATACATCAAATAAACCTATGGCCAACCAATCCGCATCAGCCGGTAGTGGATGTGGCAGGGGGGGTAGGGACATGCCAACCTAACAGCCAAAGCAAATTCAAATCGGCATCAACTTCTGGGTGATAGCCTGTTTCAAAGACTCAACGGTAGTAGGAGGGCGATCACGCATATCGAACGGTTACACACAGACTTGACTAAAGGACTAAGCCTGGTCACGAATATTAAATTCTTAAAATGACCGTTATTGGAAAATTACACGTTGCAGTGGGGGTTAATCACTAACCCCGACGGATTTTGAAGCATAATTTTTTTAAATTTATCATGATATTCGAAGATCTGTGAACAAAAGGTTTTTTAAGAGATGATTTTGTTAATGATCACTGGGATCCGAGCCGCATAGTAAATGCACGTAGCAGTCCCCCCAAATTAACGGTTTGAATCCCCAATGCCCAAATCGAGCAGATTGGGTCCTACCCCCCCTGGCTTGTGAGGGTTAAAATCTTCCCTGCAACTTCAACCTTCAGCACCATACAACAAGTCTTGAACACGAATCAATCTGTGCATCTCTGACACAAGTACTTATAGCAAATAAATTAAAACGTTACATTGAATCTTCAAAGACTTTGACAGAGAATACAGTTTGGTTAGTGACAGGCATACCCAGCACCAGACTCTACACCTGGTTACAAGTGGCCGTTCTCTTCTTGGCGATTGGCTAAAAAGACGACCGTCCAAGAGGGCCGACGCCACCATGGGTAGGAATGCTTCTTCTTCTGTATGTTGGAATGGTACTTTGCCTGCAAAGAAGTTGTGTAAAGGTGAGGATTTTAAAAAGTGGCTGAAATATGTGATCAAACGCATATACACTGTAGTTGTTAAGCACCGGGGAGCCGATTATTCAAAGGTGGAGATGATGATAGGTGAACAAAAAGGGAATATTAAGATGGATGTACGCCCAATACACTGATCTAGGATGTCACAAAAACAGGAGTAGTGGGGAAAAAAGGTATGCTTTTCTGAACTGAAATTGTGAGTACAAGGACTATGTAATATCGCATTAGAGAGATCAAATCATCAGAAATACTGATAAATAAAGCAAAGGCAATGGTAGAAACAGGCTGATAGTACAACAACACAATGCAATTGCCTTAATTGTTTAGGGTAGCAAAACAGACAAAAATACATGTTTAGGGCATTTTTAGCGGGTGGAGCATAACAGGCTTAGCGTGCATTTTTATAGTCCAGTTCGCGCATCAATAATCCACTTGAATACAATTTATCACTATCATTTTTAATCCATGAGCTCCAGCCAAACTATTTTTGCACTCTTTTTTTAAATCCTAATCAGCAGCAACTTTACAACTTTGACCCTTACAACTGAAATTGACCCCTTTGATTTGGCTGTTTTAACCTGTAGGATGAAAACGGAGGAATTTGGGATTGATGCAGGAAGTAAGTTAATTTGAAGAGGCGGGTGGAATGGTTTGATGAAAGGTGAAATAGTGTACCATTGGTTTTTAGGGGCATGTCTGAGACACGGAGACAAGCATGTTTTAAGAAGGGCTTTGAGTTTTGGAGGTGGGAGGTTTGAGGATGGGAGGGGGACATCCAAAGAAGATATGGAAGCAAGTGGAGGAGGAGTAGTAGGTTGGGTGAGGAGGAGGATGCACTTGAACGGATGAACCATGAAGGTGAGGTTGAGTGATGAGGTGAAATCCGGCCACCCGTTTCGGGGGAACAAAACCGAATTCAAACTTTGGTTTACATTCTACAACTCCCAGACTAAGTTAGTAATAGATACAAACTATACCTTTTAACTCCCTATTGTTTAGACAAATATGTGGTACACTTTCAACATTAATTGATCAATTAAAATTTACTCCCAGGGTAATCTTTGTTATAACCACCATCCTTAAAGAGACACTGCGCACATTGAAAAAATAGTGCAACCTCAAGATTTTTCAAAATCGATATTTTGCATGGTTTGTAAAGCTTATATACAAAAGCCCCACCCGAAATGATTAAGACCAAATCAGCTTCCTTAGGGTAAACAGACGGATTTTGTAATTTACCGTCGCCGGCGACGGTTTTAAATCAGCGACGACGAAAATGCGTTGAACACAAGAACACGCACGCCGTACGGCATGTTACCACGCTATGCACACGGTTTTTGGACCGGGCATATAACACCCTTTGTGGTTTTAATTACAGTGAGTACGAGTCAAAAAATATTAGTGTAAATACACAGTTGTTTGATTAAAGTTATGGAAAACTTAAAAGTTGGCCTACAATTTATGGATGCTTTATCCTAATAGCAATGTCCCTATCTTGTTTGGGGCTAGTTTTTTATGTGTAAAATATTATTTTCTGTCTTCCAATGCCCTAGACTTCTCATTTAGAGCAAATTGAAGAAAGAAATTTCAGATTTGTGGGTGAAAATGTGCCAGTGGCCCGCTTATAAGGCCACCATGTGCGGCATCTAAGAATCACGTTTCAGGGCTTCCTGTCAGACTGTCTAATATTTAATCACTCAATCAGTTGTACTCGAGAGCCTCCTGTGTTACAAATGTCTGCTAAGCTCCCAGGTATTGATTTAGCCAGTCATTAATATCATGAAATGTGATTTATTCTTCCTCGTGTTGCATAATGTGACAATCATGCTTACCAAATGCTGACTCTCCTGTTAAATGTAGCACCACGAGAGATCTGTGAAACTCTCTCATAACCAATAGGTGCAAGTAATGTTCCATTCATGCATGAAGCTTTGGCTGTTACAGTAAGTACCCATATGGGAGTTCCCATCGATAGACGTTTTTGGTAGAAAAAAATACAAAATTGTTGAAAAAAGGCTGATTTAAATTGAATAATGTTATTATACAGACACAAAAGAAGTGTTTTACATTTTGAAAGTATCTTAAAGGTTGTAGATAAAAAAGGTGTGCTAATGTTACTATTATTGCACGAACACTGGCTGTCCAATGTGTCTGTCCAAAAATACAGAAGTAATTTTTTTTTTTTTTTTTTTTTAATTATATTATATTATCAGAGAGAGGGTGCTATATGCAAAACAATATTTCCTACTATTTTTTGGCATATAGTTTTAAATATCAAATTGACAAATGTGTATTTTTCTCTTTTGACAAAACAAGTATTTAAAAAAAAACTGTGTCGGTCGCCAGGCATATTTACAAGAAATAAGACATGAAAAAGCATTTAAAGGAGTAATGGTTTTTTAGTTTGAAGTTGCACTTTTATTACAGAAACATGTATTAAAAAGACACAGACAAATCTCATAACTTGAATTTAACGTACGAGTGTAGATTCATGAGCATAAGATTGCATTAGAACCAATCACCTAATTTACAACTTGACTCCGTTCACTTGACCTTAGCGGCCGGGTGACATTGGACCTCAATAGTCTAAGCTGTCATTAACGTAGGTTACACCTTCCTGTCATTTCAAATAAATAAAGAAAATAGGAAAATAGAAAAAAATCGCAAAAACCATCCAATGGGAGCAAAATGTGTTCAAACTTAATCCCCAAGTTATAAGCTTAATTTAAACATAGGTTACCACTTCTGTCATTCAAATAAAGAAATAGAACAAAAACGCCCCCAATTGGGCGCCAAAAGTTTTAAAACTGAATACCCAAGTTAGAAGCTTTAATTTAACATAGCTTACAACTTCCTCTAATCATTTCAAATAAAGAAAATAGAAACAAAAAAAAAACGACCCAATTGGGCGGCAAAATGTTGCAGTTGTAAATGATAGCCCCAAGTTAAAGCCGTGAATAACATAGGTTACCCCTTACTGTCATGTAAAATAAAGAAAATAGAAAAAAACGCCCAATTTGGGCGAAAAATGTTAAAAAACTGAAATCCCCAAGGTTCTACGCTTTAATTTAACAAAGGTTACCTCTTCCTGTCATTCAAAGAAAGAAAATAGAAAAAAACGCTCAATTGGGCGCAAAATATGTGTTAAATGAATACCCCAGGTTATAAGCTTTATTAACATCGTTACGCCTTCCCTATATTTCAATAAAGAAAATAGACGCCAAAAACGCACCCAATGGGCGCAAAACCAAAATGGGTAACTGAATCCCCAAGTTATAATGCTTTATTGAAAATAGGTTACACCTTTCTGTCATTTAAAATAATAGAACAATAGAAAAAACGCCCCAATGGGCGCAAAAGGTGTTAAAAAACGGTGGAATCCCCAAGTTATAAGCTTTAATTAACATAGGGTACACCTTCCTTTCATTTCCAAATATAAAGAGAAAAAAGAAAAATGCCCAATTCGGCGCAAATGTGTAATTAAAACTGAATCCCCAAGTATAAAATTTAATTACACATAGGACACCCTTCCTATCATTTTCAATAAAAGAAAATAGAAAAAACGCCAATGGGCGTAAATGTTATAAACTGAATACCCCAAGTTATAAGTCTTCAAATTAACATAGTTACACCCCTCCTGTCACTTTCAAATAAAGAAAATAGAAAATACGCCAATTGGGTGGCAAAGTGTTTAAAACGAAAGCCCCAAGGTTATAAGCTTTAATTTAACATAGGGTACACCTCCTATCATTTAAATAAAGAAAATAGAAAAAAACGCCCAATTGGGCGCCCAAAATGGTTTTCAAAAAATGATCCCCAAGTTATAAACTTTATTAGCCACTAGGGTACACCTTCCTTCATCACAAATAAAGAAAATAGACAAAAAACGCCCAATTGGGCGCAAAAATGTACGTTAAAAACTGAATCATCAAATTTTAAGCGTTTATTTTAAAGTAAGTTAAAGCACTTCTGTCTTTTGCAAAGTAAGATGTTACCTAAAACTTCGTCTTAAAATAATATCAACACAATAAATGTAAAAGCTTAAAATCATGTTTAAACTAGTAGAACTTACGTGGCCTGATCATTTTCTGACTTATAACATCTCCTAATTTGTAGTACTCAACCCTAGTATCTATCCCTGCACCGTTTTAACCAACACCCCATCAAAAAGCAAGTCTTCACCGAGACTAAAAATCCAAGAATGCTTTTTTAAGACCATTCAAACATGCATTATGTTATTCTTTGTCTGAAATGATCGCAATACACACCCAAACTAAAACTCCAAAAATAATAGTAGTACGTAGATCATTTCATAAAGAAAAATTTAATGCAAATGACCTTCAGCTATGAAATAGACGCCTTCGCAATTTTGAGAGCATTTGTTTCTATAGTCGGGTCGATAAGGCGACGACCCCGACGAAACAAATAATATTAATGATGGAAAGATCGTTGCTAGCATTGCCTATTTTGGACAGACCATTCTGGGAACTTGTCCGTTCCAAGAACAGTAACATAAGCAACCTTATTTTAACTAGGACAACACTCGAGTCCAGAAATACTTCTAAAATTAACACACTTCATCTTTAGTTCAAGTAAAACAAATAGTTAAATATCAAGATACTCACTTTAATGTTCTTTGGGTCTGAGAATGGGAAATCCTGATTAAATTTGGGGAATACATAGGGTAATTACGTGAACCATCATACACTAAACACACCTGGGGTCTGGTTCTGAATAAGTGATACTAACACTTGGCTCCTAACAAAATAAAATTTTGTTTCCGTCGGGGGTCGGGCTAACAGTCCACTCTTGAAAATTGGGACGGAAGAGGAAAGGGAAGGAGGAAACGAATGATTATTTTGAGGCAAATTTTTTATGGGTGGCATTATGAGTCTTGTCAAAATTTGACAAGGAAGCCAAATTTTGTTCTCCAAGGGCAAAAAACTATTTTTTCTTGACACTAAAATATGGGACGAACAGCGTTACCGGAAACTAGGGTTTATTTTACTTTGGCCTTGCATAGATCCTGCATGAAGCACCAGTCGTGCATGGTTGTATAGTGACCCAATAGACCATGGTAATTGGCTCTTTCCCACTGCGATGGCCAAAACCAGTGAGGGGAAAAAACTAGTGCCAGTTCTAACATTTAGAACTCTGACATTGCTCAGAGTTGTCCTTAGTTCCCAAAAAAGCAAATTTATTTTCTGGCTTGTGCGTGGCATTGTATTTAGGAAGGTAAGATGGCGACCTTTTTTGAATTCAATTTCAAACAAATGGGTGACCGAACACAGATAGCCTCTAGACGCTGGACATTGATCTACAGAAATACATACATCTATAACTGCATATTTGCATAATATGTGATAATTGAATTCATTTAAAACATTAAAAAAAAAAAAAAAAAAAAAAAAAAAAAAAAAAAAAAAAAAAAAAAACTTACAAGATTGTAAACAGAACACTCCAAAGATGGCCGTATCACTACCCATGGCATGTTCACCATGGTGAACGGGATTCCTACAGCATCACCAATGAGACAGCAGGCTGATACGTACGCTTGGTGGCGTTCGATATGGAGTACTCAGCGGCGTTATCAGATTAAGTACGCTGAAGGCAAAGAGTATGGAGGAAGTTTAGGAAGCCAGTCATGGAGAGAAGTGAGAGAAGAGCCCACAGAACCAGTGATCATGGGCATGCGGAAACAATAAAAAAAAACAAGAAAAAAATAAGCACGGTATCATTGTAATTTGTCAAGACGGATCAAACATCGTAATTGTTGTTCAACAAGTGGTCTAGCAATTGTTATTTTTTGAACCTAAAATACTTTACTAAAAAATTTGTGGGTTATCTCCAAGTTAATTCCTTATTCACTCCTGAAAACCCATATATTACTCAAACAAGAGCCATCAATGATGCACTGCTCAAACACTGCTTCCTTTTTTTAATCGGTTACTGAACTTGACCTGTGAATGACTGTTAATGACCTGCTAATTTTCCCATCACAAAACCGGAACATTACAAAACCATGCAATCCTATACTGCAGAAGAAATGAGCATCTTAAAGAATTTTCGAAACATGTCTCTAGATGACTTTGAACCTAAAATGCAGACACTTCATTTGACACATCCTAATATGACGGAAAAATATTCTGAGCAATATCGTAATATCCATCACTTTATTAGCTAAGAGTTTTAAGGCCATAATGGGGTATGGCTGTTTAGTGACCCTGATGGAATTCAGAGACTTTACAGAATTAAAGTACAAAATTCTGCACTGCTATTCTGTAAAATGTCTGCTAACTTTATAGGGTAACGTTTCCTTTGTTCTCGATGCTCGCCATAGTCTGCTACAAGTCACTGTCAAAATCCTTCAGTACTACTTCCGCTGTATGCTGCATGACAACCAAAACGGCACACCGTTTGGTCCAAGCAGACTAGTGGAGACATTGAAAAGATTCGTGCATCAGCGATTGCTGAAGGATTTTGACAGCGAAGAACTGTAGAAAGCTTGTTGCACTGCATTAGGCCTACCTATGCTTTGTTAGTGAATTCCATTCATTTGCCATGGAAAATTTTGAGATTGTAGAGGATTTTACTCAGAGAATGTGCTTTTAACCAGTTATCATGACAAATTGAAACCAAAGCGATATCATTATAAAAACAAGGCCATAAGCCAAGATGTTTCAACATGAAAAGTAATGGTATTGTAGTTTCAATTCGTAATAGAGAGAGAACCAGTTCAAAAAATCCTACCTTTATTCTATTCCAAAATAGATTGTAATTCAGTGTAATCTTCAAGGTAATTCTTAACCTAATTTTGTTGATTCGTATGGCTTAAAATACGACTGCCACCACCTGTCACCAGTAAAACTATTCCAAGCTTATTTTTTTTCAATGGCCGCCGACAGTTGTGTAGTCAAGTTAGGACTGACACAAGCTTGTAGTGCTTTTGTGATGACATTGTACAGTGAGTTGACCCACATAAACAATCGATTTCTATTCAGAGTGATTTGAATGAGGGGTGGAAATATTTTCTTGGAAAAAATCCAAAGACCAGGTGGTCCTATCCATCTGTAGAAACTCTGTTGGCTGGGTGGGGTAGGAAAAATTCCTGAGTCTACTTGTGGATCTGGACCGATGAAGATATACATCCAGTAGCCATAGAGCTTTTGAAACAAACATTTATATAATGATGTTCCACATTGAAAACTTTGAATGTGCAAATAAAACAAGTTTCTGTGATGTGGGATTGACAGGAGGTGTCTTTTATGTTGCTTTTCGAGGGAGCACATGTTGGTCACGAAACTTGAGGTGTTACCGTGAGAGGAACGTCAAACGGCAGATTTGGTTGTGTATGGGGTTGGGGCCTGAGGTCAGACAGGGACGGTGCATAAGCTCTACTTGTAGTCCAGAGGCAGTCAACATTTCATTTTCAATTTCATTCCACCGCTACGATGATTCACTATGATTCACTGGAAATGGCTTCAAATCCACCAATCGACATTGTATCTGATGAAGTATGGGACCATTGAATTTCTCGGCATTGAGTCCGGCATTGATTCTTCACCGATATCACCGACTTGTTAGTTTATTCACAAAAGCTCAAGAACTATCGCATGCCGGCTTAATCTTGAAGGAAAGTGTGCACAAAACATGTTGCCTACTAGATTAATACACAAATAATTCAATTTGAATGAAAACAAATTGAGCGCTTAAATATTGAGGAGAAATTCTGAAATCAAGAAATGTTTAACTCTGAAGTAACGAGATTAACTGTATGAGTTTAGTGGTATAGAAATATTGTAAATTCTTACAATTTTAATAATTTTTGCAGAAGAAATTGAATGAATATATTAAAAGTTTATTTGATAAAACATTTTGGTTCAAAGTTGTTAGGTCTTAGGCATCAGGTTTTGCGTGACACACACCAGTGAGAAAAATCAAAAAGCCGGGTCAAATGCAACGAATATAAATGAGAGTAATCTTACAGGCGTGTGTTCACAGTTAGCAAACACACTGGCAGGGCGTTACCGACCGTGGGGGCGGGAACCCGACATGGCCGGTTGGGGGGGGGGGAAGTTGCCAACACCTCTCGGAGGCTCGAAAAAGCGGGACCCCGTATATGGACCAAAATATGCATTTCATCCCTCTTGTACAGGGGAATTTTCGACCATTTCAGCCTTAAATGGGGGCAAAATTAAATTCGGCGATTTTTGCACGCTACGTGCGCATTTAGTCAAGTTCAGATTTAATATGCGAGCAAATCACCGGCACGACTTACGATTTGCCCCCATTCTGGCGGGATGATTTGGAAATTTGCCCCTCTGGATTGCACTGATAGGCTAACAACCCTGCTAAACTCGAACGGGCGGAGGTTGACGATGCCTAGATTCATAGGTGCCAGGTTATGCGCCAAGGCCTACCAAAACACATTGTTTTTGGTAACATGCTCTGAAAATGATAAATTTGGAGATGGAAGGCGAAGGAGAAAATTTATTTTTGCAAATTTTTTAGGAGTGGAGTGTTATGGAGTCTTGTCAGAGTCAACAAGGAGGAAATGTCTTTGTTTTCTGTCACAAGGGCATAAAATGCTATTTTCTTGGACACTATAAAAATTAGGGACGTAAGGGTTACCGAGTAAACCAGATTTTTAATTTTACTTGGACCACAGGAACTCAATAAGTCAAATTTTGTTCTTACTTCACATTAGTCAACAAACCTAACGTACCACTCATAAACCGAGTATTCATTCCTGAGATCTAATACCATCCATATAGGTAGTAACATTGCAGCTGCCATTGGCCTAGAATTAGTAGGAAGCCTTAAGTGGATGTATACCTATATCACATAGTGCCTGGAATAAATAGTGAGAGGCAACAACCAAATATCATTTCACAATGGCTGTACAGCTGTTTGATTCATATGCAAATTGTCTATGGATTGTTTAGACAAATGTCTTAAGCAAATGGCCGACCAATTTAGCAACTGATAGAATGTAGGGACATGCAAAGCATATCTCTGCAAAAATGAGAACAAATCCATTGCGGAAATCTGCCATAAAGGTCTGATTTGTAGTTATACGCCCTCTATATGCCCATTCTCCACATAGAAACGTGGAAAAAACTAGATTTTTTAAAGAAAAAATAAGGAGTTGCCCGCAATGAAACTTTCTAAAATCACAAAGGATGTAATTGTGGACTAAATAATCAATCAGATTGTCAACAAGGGCGTGTCTTGCTGGCGATAATTTGGTTTATTCTGACGTTGGCATAAAAAAGCACCTTTCAAACGCTGTGGCTGCAGATGTTGCAAGCCTTACTTCCCGCGACTTTGGGTCAGAAGTAGCCAGATTGAATTTGCAAATTAATAGTCATGAAAAGCTGTAGCGCGATCTTGAAAATCAGAACTCATTGCTCTAAAAACAATAGTCATTTCAAAGACGAACGTGATTGTTTTCACAAAACCCCACCTAAGGGTTCCAAATCGAAACGCACCGATTTCAGACATCCCCTGAATCGGCCCGAATACAGAGGGCATATAGTTTAGGGCAGGGAAGTCGACCGTGGTCAAAATAGTGATACCTCTTGACAAACTGCAAAAAAAAAAAGAAACTGCCATTCGAAACCCATGACAATCAGTACAAAAACTGCTCGGGTCCAAGTCAAGATTGTGATCAAGTCTAGTATTTGAGTGCACCGCGGTGATTTATCCTAGCCGCATGCAGACCAATTTCACCGTAAAGACGTGGAAATGTTCAGGGAGATTCGTACGCAAGTAGCTGTAAATACTTCGCGATTTTCAATATTTCCTTAACACGTATGAAAGCCGTGAATTCAAATTTAGCAATCTACAAGAATCAAGGAACCTAGTCAACCCAACATTATCGCTACATATTGTGGAATGAATGCAGGATGAGGAAAAGATAGAAACACAATCGAGTCAACAACCAAATTCGTGTGTTGCTGCTGTCTGCGGCGGGGAACTCGCGCTTCATGCATGTACATGTATTTGCCATTGAACAATGCCCATTTTGTAAACTATGCGTTAATAAATGTCAGCGCGGACGGGAAATTCAAAATGGCTAACAAATCTATCATCTGTAGATTTTATACTTCATGTACATGATAGAGGGAGATCGAGATATACACAGAATGTTCATGTTGAAGAGTCAGGACTTCCGTGAAGAAGGTTAAAAAAATATAAAATAAATATTGAAAAATACAGATTATCAATGTATATTAGCTGGAAATTATGCACAATGCAGCTATTAATTTTACCCAGAGGGGATTAATATACATTCCACTGGACAGGGCAAAGTGTTAAGGGGAGTGTCAACCTGGTGCTTTTGTTTTTTTTACACGAATTTCTGATTTTGCAACATTGTAAACACCAACGTGTTCATAGTTACCAGAATCAACGGTTATACATGCAGAACAATCGTTGTAGCTGTCATTTTTGCCGATATTTTTTAAAACAGCTATTTGACCATATAAAGGCACAAAAACCGACTTTGAGTCTGAGAACCGGCGGGAACTTTAAACGCACAATTCACGCGTCAGGCGGCAAGGCGCCCACCATCGCGCAGCGCGCGGTGAATTATTTGCTGAGTATGAAGCGTGCGCGTGTGTTAAGTACTTTTGCGCGAACGCATCTTGGAAAAACCAAAAATATAACCAAGCACAATTTAGACAAGAGAAGACTTCGTTCTAATTCTGGAGGTTTAGAGGACAAAAATGTTTGATTCAATAGTGCATACAAGATGTATTTGATCACGGTGGCCCAACATACTCAGTTGAAGTTCAAAGATATAAGTTAGAGATGAGGAAGACACAGCTTGAAATGGCGTGGAAAGTCACTTTTTACTAAACATGGATTTCTCTCTAAGTTCAATTTTCGCAAAATGTGGCAATTTTCAGACCCAAGATTAACTCACAAAAAACTACCTAAGTAAAAGGTAAAGGTTAAAACTGTTCCTCCGATAGCCCTGGTGTGTCTTCTCCCAGGAGGCCCGGTTTTCTCAATTTTCATTTTCCGATTTCTAACTTAAGATATTTCCAAATATTACTCAAATTTTGGAAAGAAAAGTAACAATAACAGAATTTTTTGACATTTTTCCTTACATTTCGAAAAAGGACAGCTCTATTTTTAACAAAATAAAAAAAACGTCCCTAGACAAATTTGTCTTGTTTCTAAATAATACCATAAAGAAATCATGAAAATTCCAAACCATTTTTTTTAGAGTTTTTTTTTTTTTTTTTTTTTAATCAAATTTTGAGGCAAAATCGGTGTTTTTCTTTAGTATTTCTCCAAAAAATACGGAAAGTTACATAATATGGATGCCGATCATCGGGTTCTTTTAGAATGTATACTTTATACTAAATATTTAGACAAATATTTTGGCGAAGTTACCAAACCAAAAATAGATACTCAGGAAACATCAAGATTTCACCAATGGGCCTAAGACAAAGTTTTCCGTTTAGGAAGAAAACAGAGAAAAATACGGGGAAAAAAATTGTGCGTGTAGAATACAGATTTGGAGAGGAATGTCCTAGACAAAAAGATTAATGTTCCAGTTATTTCCGATTTTGGACACAAAATAATGGATCATATTCATCCTAACACTAATTTTAGTTTCTAAATGCATTGAAATTTCCTGAAATTCTGGACCAAAATTACCTTAGTAAGCTTTATTATCGCCGATTTCACTCAAATCACCCCGTAAACAATGTAAATCTAATGCCAAATTCAGCATACTTCCTGTGTGCCTGTTACTGGTGTTTCTAGATTAAATGTTGTGTTTTTAGTTCAAGAAAATTTAAATGTTTCCCTAGAATGGCATAAATTAAGGCTTTTAATTAGTAAACGGAAAAGAAAATGGAACAGCGATTTTAGAAAACTGGAAACTTTGGTCTTAATGCAAACCAATTGAATATCAAATGTATGGTCCAAAGAAAAAACACTTTCCCATTCCCCTCCCCCCCCCCCCCCCCAGGCGAGTGAAATGGAACACCCTTAATTTGTCCAAGTGATGTATTACTATTGCATGAATATTTAGCAGTCAATATTTGTTTTATATAATGATATCACATAGATTCTTAGTACAGTGAAATAGTACAGTGCAATAGTAAAAATTGCACTGCAATAGTAAAAATAGCATGGCTCAAATTGCTTGAGAGTTATTTTAGAGAATTGATTAAGCAGTCCATTTTATGAATAAAGCAGCACTGGCACATTTTCAGAAAATCTGAAATTTGAAGAACACTACTTTTCAATTCAAATGTGCCAGTGTCTCTTTAAGAAATATGATGTTTGGTGTCTGAAGAAAGCTAAATGATGTTTGGTTTGGATGTTATGAGCAAAAATCATGTACCCATTTTGCTTTGACCAATAATAATTTTACACAGTACAAGGGTCGTCGAGTGCCAAATTGTGTAAACACATATTTCAATACGGAATAAATCACAATCTCATCATAGTGCGCAGTTCACACTCCATAGAAAAACGTTTTACACAATTTGGCACTCGCCAGTGGTGGTACTCTATGGGGCTTACAAAATCGCTTCGCTCTCACATCAAAATGGATTGAAATATTGGCATGAAATTTTACAGATGGGATTTTTTTGGCAATGGCTGCCATGTGACACATCTGTGTGCTGCTATGTATTAGGATAACTCAATTTATCTTTATTTGAATCAGTGGCTCTTGAAATGGTTCTTCAGGCGACAAGTCGCCTGAAGAACCATTCTAAGAGCCACTGACCAAAGACTTGGCATAATAGTATGTTTGATGGGAATTTCTGACAAATGGCAGCTATTGCACTTACGACCTTGTTGCACTCACATGACAATCTTTTTTGGAATTGGATACTATCAAAACTGCCAGTTACAATAGCAGTGCCAGGTGGTTACCGTATTCTCCTAATACTAATAGTAATCACTTCCTATAATAGCTGGAAAATTAATCAGAAAATGTTTCAATTCTGCACAGCAATTTCACACAGGGTATATGGAATGATTTTGTAGATGATAAAATATGCAAGGTAATTTAGGCATCTTGTTGGGTTTTTTTTTATCAAAATGAAGATGCAATTTTATGCTAACTGGGGCCCAAATATGTGCCTACTCCACAAACAAACTAATAAACAAATTAACTAATAAGCAAGCAAACCAACTGATACTTATATAATATTGGATGGCTGAGGTTGATAACAGAAAATATCGCCCGAGCCTAGATCAAATATCGGGCGAGTCGAAGACGAGCACGATATTTTCTTGGCGAGGGCGA
>JAMKCH010039025.1:0-28609 GCA_023653785.1 Ophioderma brevispina
TGATTATAGCAATGATTTTGGCACGATAAGGAAATGATAGATTTCAAAGAATGCACCCCTTTAATTGGCCCACACGCCTTTGACCCAACTCTGTTAAATCCCTGTATTGTGCCTTGGTTCAGGGGTTATTTGACCAAGTCTAGCGATTTTTAGCAATTGATTTGTGGCCACAAGAAGGAATTGATAGATGTTCAAAGAATGCCCCGTTTTATGGCTCATGTGGACCTTGACCCAAAAACTGTGAAAACCCCATGGATCTTGGGTCAACAGTTCATCTGACCAAATCTTAGTGATTATAGCAATTGATTTGGGGCACAAGAAGGGACTTTATAGATTTTGAAAATGCACCTTAATTGGCCACACGACCTTTGACCAAATCTGTGAACACCCCATAGGATCTGGGTCAAGCGGTTCTTCTAACCAAGTCTGAGGGATTATAAAAAAATGATTTGTGGCACAGAAGGAATTATCGGATTTCAACGAATCCTATTTAATTGGCCACATGACATGGACCCAAATCTGTGAAACACCCTTAGGCCTTGGGTCAGCAGCTTCTTCTAACCAAGTCTAGTGATATAACAATGATTTGGGCACAAGAAGGAATTTAAGATTTTAAAGAATGCCCCCTTAATTGACTTCAAGTGACCTTTGACCCAATCTGTGAAACACCATCTGGCCTTGGGTCAGCGGTTCTTTCTAAAACAAGTTAGTGATCATAGCAATCATTTGTGGCACAAGAAGGAATTTATAGATTGTCAAAGAAGGTGCCCCTTAATCGGCCCCCGGGACCTTTACCCAAATTCGTGAACACCCCATATGGAAATTGGGTCAGCCAGTTCTTCAACCCAAGTCTAGTGATTATAAACAATTGATTGGTGGCACAAGAAGGAATTTATAGATTTTCAGAATGCCCCTTTAATCGGCCCCCCACATGACCTTTGACCCAAATCTGTGTGAACACCCCATATGGACCTTGGGTCAGCGGTTCTGTCTAACCAAGTCTAGTGATTATAGCAATTGGATTTGTAGCACAAGAAGGGATTTATAGAATTTCAAAGAATGCCCCTTTAATTGGCCCACACATGACATTTGACCCAAATCTGTGAACACCCCATATGGACCTTGGGTCAGCGGTTTATTCTAACCAAGTCTAGTGATTATAAACAATTGATTTGTGGCAACAGAAAGGAATTATGATTTTTAGAATGGCCACTTTAATCGGCCCCTGGATGACCTTTGGACCCAAAATCTTGGTGAACACCCCACATGGGCCTTGGGTCAATGATTATTCTGACCGATTTCGCTGCAATCGGCCCCCAAGGAGTTTGGCACAAGATGCATATGCAAGTGTTAACAGATAGATAGATAGAGTCAACACATTGCCGTAACAATCGCTCTTCATACTACGTATGCTGAGCTAATGGGAGCTAGCCAGACTTAGTAGTAGAATGTCTAGTATAAATGGGCTGAATTCATGGGATTAGATATGGTCCGGTCATGATCATTGGCATGGTTGTCAATTGTAATGTATGTGGTACCCATGAATTGATCACATGGCGGTGTAGCCCCTGTGTTACTCTTTTAATACCTTCATATAAATGAGCTAGTCCAGAAAGCAGTAGAATCTAGTATAGTATGGATGTTCATCTTACTAGTATTGAGGTCGTATGCAATGTGGACAGTGAAATTGCATTCGTCACACACCAATCCCACCATCAGAAGATAACCGTATTATACTGTTGGGGTCAGATTTTTTACAGTCATGATAATATTTTCTATAACACATGATCTATGGAACCTAACACCATGAAATGGTGCAGGCTGAAGTTGGATATAAAAAATGGGGAGTTCAGTTAGTAGCTGAGAACTCATTGGGTAAAGGATTACCAATGATATCTTGAGAGATGATGCCAACATGCCATACCACATTCTAGTAATATATCTGCATGTAAAGTGTAAACCACAATCCTTTAACATGCCAGCCACGCTCTTTTGCTCATGCCAGGGCCAGGGCTCAGCAAATTATGTACACCGAGTGATTGTGAACGATTGAGCCACTCACTATCGTGATGTTGTCAAGGTGCACTTGCGACCAATCACCGGCCAGTGCGAGTCACGCTAGCGAACGCACTACACACTTAAAATAGCTTATATTGTTAGAGGAATGGGGGCTTCTACTGTAACCTTATCTCTGAGCATTATTAAGCAAACATTACTGACTATTTCATTACACGCATCATACATTGTACTCTTTCATAGAAGCTGTGAGATGTAATATACCAGCGATTCTCTAGAAGAGGAATGCCACTTAAAGGTTCAGGGAAAATGGGCCTAATATTTAGCCGTATAACGGGGCATTCGTGATCCACAACATTCCCCCCGATTTACCTCGAAAAAAGTTGAGATTTTTAGATCTTCTGAACGGTTAGCTTTACGTAATCTATGTGTACCAAATTCTTACGGCCAAATTCGGTCGCGTTTGTAAGAAATTTGCAATTTTGTATGTTGTCCGTAAAAGGACAGGAAATTTTACAGCCAGTGGCCTATGGGTCCGTGGGAAACAAGATTGCTTATAACCAAAAAAACGCAGCTAGGGATCAACTCAAAATTTTGTGAATAAGTTTTTATAAGGGATAGGCTAGTGAAACATGAATAAAACAGAGGGGTGCTGGAATCACGAAATGCACATTAGGTGTTTTGTGTCTTTGATACTTTTTGATTGGTTATGCTTCAATAGATATTCTAAAAATGTTTATTCTAATAGATTTTGACATTAACCAAAAGGTTTGTATCACAGTTTATAAGATATACTGATATCATAGGATTTCATTCTCCGGATACCTTTCTACACAGTTCCACTATTGAGGGGAATGCTTCCATACAGAGCATAAATATTATGCAGTCTGTTCTAGATCAGACACCTTAAACAAGCTCAGTACAGCCACAGTCTACTGAACGTAATATCTTATTTCTGGCGGCAAATGGTCAAGTTTGAGAGTTTATGTGAGCAAGTTGTCAGTCATGCAATTGCACATCATCAACCCTGACTTCTCTTCATTACAATGATGACATTGTTGAGGTTTTCACTCACGATGAGCTAGTAAAATCCATTTCCCTTGGCACAGTCAATACCTTCCATTCACAAGTGTAGTTAGAAAAAATACACCCATGGTTGTTGGGTATGAGTATGATACCCAGATCACACAAGGTCGTTCATGTCAATGTACATACAGTTACAATCCATGAAACTGGTCCTTGCGTGTATGAGCATAATATGTAAATCATAGTGACTGTCTTCCCCTTAACTGTTGTTCCAATGGCTCACATGGACTGAGTTATAACAGATGAGGTAGGGGGGGTTGATAGCATCGTATTGTTCTACTGGTAAGTTGTCTGCTTCGCTGCTCTTAGGTACTTGTTGAGCCCGGCAAAAGATTGGTTGTGAGGATCTGATATTTGCGGATCTGGTCCAACTACTCTACAGTGGGCGGTGTATGGATTAAGAGAGCAGAAGAGGACGGAGATTAGGCCGATATCAAATGGTTAAAAATAGGCTAGCCCATTATAGACATTTTGTATCCCGGGTAATGAACATAATTTCAGCAGACATACCCCCCATAAGTGTGGAACTAGGCACTGAAGTCAATAAAATCTCACAGCCTACAATTACCCTAAACAATCCTCAGGGATATAGCTGCGGCAGCCGGCCATATCCAGCACTTGCTCCCACCGACCGGCACAGAAGGTCATTGGGGAGGTTGCCGACCGGCACTTTACTTCAGTGAAATGAAAAATTACCACATAAATTGGCAGATAACTTATAGTTTGTCCACATGTGCCCAAAACTGTAGTAAATTTTAAGATTTACAACCGGCACTCAGAGTAGCCTAGCTATAACCCTGACAATACTCAATGACAATTTTTTTTTTTAAATGGCGCTCACAAGTAGCTTACTTGAATATTAACATCAGTTGAACCATTAAAAGTTGTATGAACTTTATTCAAACATGAAAACTATAAATATACATCATTATTCACCAGAAATGCAAACTTCCTGAAACATCAGCCATGTACAACTCATCACTCATGACCAATTCAAGCACCGTTGTACGAGTCACAATCATGTCTATGAAGTGACAGATATGCACCAGATTCGAAATGCATTATTGAACCATAATTTTCACGATAATGTACAATAATTTGCATCAAAATCCTCCCATATTTGTTGATATAGATATACTTATTCAAATCCAAAATAGGATAGATATTTCTTTATGAAATTAGCACCATTAGAAGTTGTACGAAATAGTAAAGTTCTGTCATCATCCAGGAGCCAGAATTCAAGACAGATTTCAGCTTAAGGTAAAGCTTGTTTAACTTTCTAATTCTTTTGTTCAATTAATTCACTAGTAAAAGAATTTCACATATCATGTTCACATACCCTATTTACTACTTCAAAGATTTTTGTTAGATAACACTTGAAGACAACTCAACTTACGATTCCATTGATATCAGCATCTACGCCATCCACTTTCTGTACTCTGAGGATGTGATAGCAGAAATCAAGGGATTCAAATCGTCTCTGTTGGCCTAGGAGAGTAATCAGTGCTGCACCGGCCCAGTTTAATCCTTCACCATAGCTCTCCCTGTAACATAAATACAGTCATAAATTACAGATGCATTAATGTGTAATACCTGCTATGTGATTTTAAGTGCTGCAGAAAAAATATCCAGACGACGGGGCTAGAATTTCGGCTAGAGTCCACTCTCGCAAAGACTCCCCCAAACGAATCTACGAGAACAGATTCTCGTAAACTTTTGAAAGTATCACACTGAAAAGAGGAGAATCCAAGAGACTTGCCAACTCCACCTATGAGAATCAAAATAGAGAGTTGTTGCTCTCCACAAAATTCTACCCCAGAGAAGATACTTCTTAGCTACCTATACTTTGTTCGGTCTCGAGTTTGGGGGTGACGTCATGACGCGACTCTGCATTCGCTCTAGCGGTTGGATTGCGTCACCTTTGTTTGTGTGCGTAAATATAGTAGAAGACCAGCCTGTAGATCCCGTGACCAAACTCTGGAGACAAAGATTTGAAGGCGTCTTGGGGTTCCCTGATCGATGTTGAAGGTTTTTGACTTGGGCTTGCCGCTTCAATGTTCCGGCCAGTTTGGGCGGGGGCAAAGGGCAACAAAGGAGTAAAACGGCGGTTAACAATTGAGATTAAAAATTGAGAGAACTGTCGCAATTGGAATTAATAGCATGTCAAATTCACTCGCTACGTTATCATAGGAGAATCAAAAAGGATCAGTTTGTATAGATCCGACTTTAATTGAGGACGCTATGACCAAAAAGTTAAAGGTCAATGCACTCTTTCAGTTCCAAGGTCAAATCGGTTTAATATAAACCATTTTAAAGATTTGTGTCTAATTATATGTTTTGTGCATGACCAAATTCAATTTTCAAATTGTAATAGTTCAAATGTTAGTCTTTCTGACCTGGGAAATGCCCAAAATGGCCTGAAATAGCCCCCTTTTTTGGCATGTCACAGGTCAAGGTTCCCTCTCCTAAGGATGAGGTGTCTTTCACGGTTAATGGCTTAATTCCAAAATAGAACAGGTTTTGAGAAACTGTGTGAAATGTGATGATGATGTGTGAAAACTTTGAAACAGCTCAATCCTGATATCAATAGATTCTTTACCAATTAAAGGAAATATCGTCAAGATTTTTGGTAAAGCTCAGTTTTGACTTACATTCATAAATAATATGAATTACATAACGGAAAATTCCCGAAAAAAAAAAATAAAAAAATAATACATTTGATGTAAAAATTAAACAAATAGCGGCATTTTAATGGACTTTTTGGACATACGAAGAAAACGGACGGAATTTTCGCCACGGCTTCATTGTCAAAAGCCCCAACTCGTGACGTCAAAGTGATGACCAAAACATAGTGTTTGTTTGTGTTGGACTCGAATGTGATTGTACACTGTTAATATTGATGGAATTAATGAAAGTTAGTAAATAGTCAGGTTCCTAATGTAATGTTGTTGGCTTTTTATGGAGATATGAAAAACGATACATGTCTGAAAGCTTATGGTTCACCAAATAAGGAAAAATCAAGGTTGGCATTTTTTAAATGCCCCCCTATGGCGGCCATTTGGGAATTCAAAATGGCACCAATTGTTGCTCATATCTCGGATTATGAGACTCATAGACGCTTGGGTCTGGTTTTTTTGTCTTATACCCATTGTTTTTAAGGGTCAAGAATCCATAAGATCATTGAAACAACATCGTTATCATTTGGTTTTGGCAGCCATATTAAATTTCATAACTGCCGCCAAATAATAAAAGAAAGTCGCTTTTGCCCATGTATCCCGGTTTCATGAGGGCTGGTTAGAGGCATGTTGCCAGGTAGTGTTATATCAATGTTCCATGGTATTTAGAAATTCAATAAATATCTTGATAGAAACATTGGGGATCACTTAGTTATGCAGGCCATCTTAAATTTCAAAATGGCCCACCCGCTATAGCAGTGTAGTTACAGAAGTTTGCTGCCAAAAAATGCAGATTATATTAATTAATATGTGCAATTGAAAGTATTAATATGTCTGTTACTTGCTGTAGACACTGGAGGTAATTGTGTTTTTCCAACAAGCTCAAAATTTAAGATGGGGGCCAATATGGCCACTTAATCAACATCTTTTTAAACTTTTAAATTACCATTGTATCTTTAATATGTTTAGTTACACATCCATCCAGAAAGTATATAAAATTATAATCTGAGCTTAGGTCTTTGACAATTAAGAAAGGTCCAATCTGCTAATATGCTTGTCAGCATGCTCCAATTCAAGATAGGGTCAATATTGCAATCTGGGGTGAAAGGATTGTTTTTTGAAACTCCAAGTGGCATAACTGTTGTATTGGATTTTGGTATATTATCGATTAAATGGTGTACAATACAAACATCATGTTGATATAACCTCCTGATCAATCGTATCGAACCTTCATTACCAGAAACAAGCAGGTTTCCGGACAGGCAAATTAACAAGCCAAGCCACACCAGTACTTGTTAGATCAAATAAAATCAACAATTTGAGGATGGTTTCAAAGAGGTTATGGTAACGGAGCGGTGTTCGTAGACCTTCAGGGCGTACGACATGTAATCACAGAGGCTACTCCATAAGATCTGGAAATTACCAGGAAGGACATCCGCTGCTCTGGATGAGCTTATGCCGGCAGGACGGCTGGTAAAACAGGACCGTTCTTTGGTCAGTAGGAGCGAAAGAAGAATGACGAAGAGCCGATTATTTAGCGTAGGCTCAAAGAATGGTTCTACCACAAGGGAGTGAGTTGCTTGAACCTCTCTGTCAACATCTATACCAAAGGACCAACCTAGGAGTGCAGGAGGAAACTGTCGTTTTTTTATTTATGCAGACGATCTTGGATTAGCGTCACAAGATGATGCCGACTTCCACAGTTGTTGAAGAGAGATTCCAAGCTTTGGAGGAAACTCTCCTTATATGAGGAAAACAACATACGTGCAAATCCATTCTAAGACAAGGTATGTGTGCAACCATGAGCCAAAATGCAGGCAAAGTTACTTGGTCTGGAACACCCTTGAGCACTGTGATAACCCTGTCTACATAGGAGTACCGTGGACCCGCACTATCAAATGCGAGAAGACGAGAGGAAAGTTATGTTTCACGCAATAAATCTTGAAAAACCCCCTGGCACAACGATGGGGTGCTCGCCCACATAACCCTAAGATCGAACGGCACTTGCCCTGTGCTACTCATGTGCCACAGAGTTGCTTGCCTGTATGGGAAAGATCGGATCACCAAGTGCAAAGAAGTTGATTCAGCGTTAACTGCCTTTTGCCGGCTTATCACAGGATGCTGCCGCCAACACCAACTGAAAACTTATACATGATAACAGGAATTGCTCCACCGCGTGAGATATCCGTCGTAGTCCGTCGTAGCGTGAGGACGCTGCAAGTATCTAATGTTGAGCACCCTATGTATGGACAGATACCTGCTGCCAAACCGCCTTAAATCCAGAGAGACGTTCTTAAGCAAAGTCCAACCTATTGAAAAGAGTCTCTAGGAGTCGTCAAAAGAGTGCTGTGGAAAGAAGACTTGCCATCAACCAATTAACATCTTTGTTGGTATTGACACATGGTGATCTCTCACCTTGAGCTGACTCCTCATGGGCTGAATGGCATGCCTCAAACAGATTGAGAACAGAATTGGCCGATCTAAGGTTTCCTGGCAGAATTGGGGCTACCTGGAAGTAGATCAGGACAATGCGTGGTTGTGGAACAGCCCACAGCAATGGAACATCTCTTGTCTGGCCCATTGCTGGAGAACAATGCACAAACAAGGACCTTGCGGAATTCAATGGTAGGCCAGGACGTTTACCATCTCTGGCTGGATCATATTGAGAAATACATGTTGGCACGATTAAGAGAATTAAGTAAAAGCGTTTTACAAAAAAAAAGATTTATTTTTGGCCTCCTCTAAACACGATAATATGATAGATTTAAGAGTAATAAACCACAGGTAAAAAAACAGGTTTATAAAAGAGGTAAACACATCATCTAATATATAGTATAAGAAACAGTAGCACAATATAAAAAATAAAACTATAGAGGACAATATATGCCAATTTAAGGTCATGCTCAACTCTTTGGAAATGGGTGATGAAATTTCACTGCTTTCTTAAAAGTAACGATCGCCGGGTAGTGGCGCACCATAGGTTGGTAAAGAGTTCCATATAGGCTAAGGGCTGCACTTCTAAAGCACTGTCACCCATGGAGGAACAGTGAGTAGCATGTTGTCATCTTCACACCGCAAGACTGGACTGCCAGGAATATACAAAGAGAGGTATTCAGATAAGTAGGCTGAAAAGTCCCAAAATACCATTGTAAGAAGATAAGTCAGAGACAACACGCTCATAGGAGCTCTTTGAGGAGTGCGGTAGTTGGTGTTCTTCTGTTCTTCTTTCTTGTGAGAGTTATGGTGGCCTCTATACCTTTGACCATTAAAATCCATTATATAATATCGTATTTTGTTTTTTGTTTAAAATTGCTCAATTCAAGGATGGAACCCCCCCCCCTTTCTGAGACCTTTAAACCTATAAATTGTCATATATCTGTAATATAAAGGTAATAAATACTATATTGGGTTATAGCATCTAAGATCATTAAAGAAAAGAATATGAGAGTGAGGCTTAATAAGGCCTGGCCTTTGGCTATTAGGAAAAACAACATTATATGGCACAGCTTGTTTCCTAACCCTGACATACAATTCATGATATGGACACTCAAACAACCAAAAAACACTTATGAATTGCCAGTTACATATTTAGTTATTTCATCTAAAGTTTACAGAAAAATGGGTGGTTGTGTAAGCTAAAGTATAAAAAAATATTGCTTTCCCCTTAATAGAAGATCATATCTGTTATTTTTGTCAAATGCTCACATCTCCAAATTGGCCACCTTCAAAAAAACCTTTTAAAAAATAAATTGATATATACTAGGCTATTATCCAAGAACTGCCAAACAAAGTGTAAATCAAAAGTATATGGTTGTGAGATTTGTCTGTGGCCATGGAGAAAACTCAATTTTTTTTTTATTTAGTTTAACATACTTTAAACTCCACGACGGCCGACCCAAAATGGGCCCACATTACAGATCTTGAATTTGAAGTTACAAAATGTGTGAAAATTAAATACAAATGAATGAAATACGATATTTGTCTTTCATACTCTTGACTTCTCTAAAACTGTTTTAGGAGCCTCATGATCGGATTTTTCTTTTTGTTTTAAACTTGCATAAAATTTAATATGGTGGAAAAAAATATGGGCATCTTTCAGGCTCTTTATTTATGAAACTATAAACGCCTTATTTGTAAGGGGCAGGCACAAAAAGAGGAGTCATCAAAGGAGCCGAGCTGACTCCCAGCTTTGCTCCCCTCTTCTGGGGCCAGGGCTTCTTTCTGCAGGAGCGCACGATCAGTGAAAATCCATTCTCACTGCGGGGAAGGATATCCGTGGGCCCTCGTGCCGGGGGACATCCGGCTGCGGGTGTTAGAGTCCGCGTCCGGTTTGTCCCTCGGTTGTCACGGCGTGATCACTACTAGAGTGTCGTGGAGCTCCGTGTCCTGGGGCACTTCGTGGCTCACCTGCGACCTTGTGCGAATTAACTTTCACGTTTTCACACGACATGGGGTCGCATCCTGCGAGGGGCGAGTCAACCCCGGTTCCTCTCATATTTCTTTACGTTGTCAACGGGTTCCAGGAGAGGGGGTGAAGCGGCTTGACCCGCAGGGCGCTATGGGGAGGGGTGTTAGCCGTGAGTCCGGGTCCTTGGGTGGTGCCGGGCGGTTGGCGCGTGGGGGGTGTGGAGCGGAGACTGAGACGTAGCCTGTTGTACCTCATCGTTTTGAGGCGAAAGGTTTCTCGCGTGGCAACGGAAGCGGGTGGGCAGCAGACAGTAGTTGTGATGGATGGGTGGTCTGTGTGGGCGTACGTGGAGTCCTGGGGTCGGGGAGAGCGGGCGGGGAGAGGGAGGGGGGGGGCTGCGAAGTACTCCCCAGTGGGTCCCGCCGTACGCCTTTCCCTTGCACGGTCTTTCGGGCGGGGCCGGATCCTGCCGGGGTGCGTGGTTCCGGGATCGGAGTGTGCTGGGCGGGGGGATTCCTCCGGGCTAGGCCGCCCTGCTTTCGCGTTATTGTCTTATACTTTAACGTGCGCTACCGTTCTTCAGGTTACTTTATAACCGTCGTTTTTTTTAAACCAAATTATAAAAATAGAAAAGGCCAAATATGATTTCTAATGGTGTTAAAGCATATTAGCTATACTTTTTTACACTTTTTTTTTTTTTTTTTATCGTAAATACGGAAATTGCTAAATTAACATATGGCAGATGTTTCTGAGATTTTTGAAGTGAATTTTTGAAGGGTGTTCAGTGGTAGCTGACATCTTGAATTATGGCATGTTTATGAAGCAAAGACATTAAAGGACTTAGATATAGATATGACCGTCTAATCGGCAACTTGAAAAGACATATATTACATACTTTAAATTACAAACCGTATGGTTGTTAATTAAAGATAGAGAGAGTTGTGGTGGTAATGTATAGCGTTGTTTAAGCATATTGGAACGCCCGATATACCGGCTGCCCCATCTTGATGCGGAGCCTGTTAGTCATTGTAAGAAATGTTAAGATACAAGGTTTAGGCATTGGGGTAAAGACATAAATTTCACACACTTGAAACCGTCAATTTTTTGCAGGGGCCAAACTCTGTACTACATAAACTACTATGTGTTTCGAATACCTGTGGTTGTAAGCAAAACTCTTTTACTTGGCAAGCATTTTGAATTCAAGATGGCCTGCCAGTCGAATGACGGTTGTTAACAATGATTATATGGATTTTGTCTCGACCCTGTGAAACAGGGTGTTATAGCCGTTGGGTTATAGACCAGAATCATGAGTTACTGGATTAGGAGAGGGGTGAGTGTGGGCAAAAAAAAACGTCTTCATCTGGTGGCCATTTTTGAAATTCAAGATGGTTGCAAAACATGGTACCAGTGTGTATTAATTGTGTCCTTATTGGATTTCGGGACACTGCTGATGAAAACATGCGTATATATGCCATAATCTTGCCTAAGCTAGTTTCAGAGACATGTATCTCAAAAAGAACTTCCCTTGGCGGCCATTTTGAATTTCAAGTATGGCCGTCACAGCACATGTCTTATGTTGTTGCATGAGATGACACCCGGCAAACAAGTGTTTAGATGGTGTGTGAGGAAAGTAAGTGATTTTCTAGGTGCTCTAGGAAGCCAAGATTATAGCCACATATAGGTTAAAATGGCGGCCATTTTGATGAATTTACCAAGATGCTTGCTTATATGCGTTTTAAAAAATGCCAACAGTGATTTTCTGTTCTGTGACAGCGAACTTTAGAAACATGAAAAATTAGCAAATCTCAATTTAAAAAAGCCAACAAAAAATAATATTTGAACATAGTGAACCGACGTAATAATAAAAGTTCGAAAAAAAAAAAAAGTTACGACTGGACATATGTTGTTCATTCGTGCTGTGTTTAATTATAGAAAGTGGAAACACGCGATTATGAGGTCACAACGACCGTAATTATGTATGGTCATCACTTTGACGGCACCATTTGCCTGCGATGTGGATTTGTCGGAATCGTTTCGTAAGCTATGGGCGGAAAATTATTAAAAGGGCAAAAATACTCAACAAATGGGGACAATTTTCAACTATTTTGATTTATAATCTACGTTCACTTCTTAAGGCGTGCCATCCATACCCCCAATTTTCCAAAATTCTAGATATTCAGACATATTTCCTTTAAAATCCAGCAAAGGCGCTTGAGAACCAATTAAATCTCGCAAAATTCATGGGTCCTATTGGATCAAAACTTGGAAGACCATTGCACAGAAGGCAAGACACTCATTAATGGATGGACCGATCGGCAACCTTGTTACCCCCCAAACTATTTTTACCCCTGCAAACTGTTATAGGAGATAAGTTTCCAGTTACACTTACCCTAGTTGAAATTCAAGGCCTGCGCCTGTGAGAATGTTTTCTTTGATGTTAAAACAAAAAAATATCCTCAATAGAAACACAAAAAAAATGTCCTCCAAATGTAGTTAACCACATTGGTTACATTACATTTTCCTTTGGGCCAAATTAGTACACAGTTTTGCCTCTACTATCCAAAATTGATGGATAGTAATTTAAGAAAAAAAAACTGGAATTGGGTGTATTGGGGAGGAGGATTCCACTATAGGAGGAGGTGAGACCGTTTGAAAAAAAAAAAACCTGAACATGATCGGGGGGTTCTCACTGTTAACCTCTTACCTAGTTCTAAGAAGATGGGGGGGGTTGTCAAGTGAGAAAAGTAATAAAGAAAATGACTGAAGCAAAGAGGGTTGGGCGAGTGAAGGTTGTTTTCTTGGAGAGGCCCTTGGGAAGGCTAAAGTAGAGTATCACAAAACTGAATAGCAACTCCCACACCTGTGAAACCTCTGTACACTCCCAATATTCATGGACCCCATTGATAGGCTCGGTGTACCCTGCCACAAATGGGTCATCAAGGAAGCTTTTGATGCGCTGTAAGATAAGAAATATCTCAACAGTGGTGTGTGAGGCCAGCAGCAGAGTAGCAGAGACAGGAGACGTTCCCTGGTAAGGAGATCGCCTCTGGGTATGGCTATTTGCGGGGAAGAAAGAGAACAATGCCCAATTTCTGAGGAGTCTGACAAAAACTGAAATGCCATTTACTGCCTTCTAATCCGCACATTTTTCACACAAACCCCCTTCCGCACGTTGTCTGCTCATATTAATTTCCACTACCCGGAGTTAGGCTTTTCACCCAAGTTCAAACCGGAGTTTCGTCACCATGTCAAAAAAATTCATTATTTCCAAAATATTTCATATTTTTATTTAAAAATCAAAGTATGTAGATATCACATTTGCAAAGGCACTTTGGCAAGTTTTAGACTCGGCATCAGCAAATAACTAGTTGTCCAAAAGATTGATGTGAAATTGTCAGCAGGAATACATTATAACGGTGTGATTGAGAGAATTAACACAGATACAAGGATTCATACACAGAAATAAGATTGACAAGAAATGTTTCATTCAACACTCGAATGCTCGAAGTAGGTATTCCCGAAAAAAAAGGAAGCCTGAAAAGAGGAGGGCATGGTTTGATAGTATTAATAGGATTTATTGGATAGAATTAGAATAGAAAAGTCTATTATTTTTTTCTGTACCTCAAATCGCAAGTCACACCTTTTGACATGAGCACAAAATCTTCAGGACCCCGTGGTTTGTTTTGTTTCATACCTATTGGACTCCCAGCTCTCAATGACTGGACCACGGCAATGATTGCATAATTTCTTGTTCCAATATCTTCATCTTAGCCTCCACCTTTTCTCCTTCTTTGTAAAAAGACAAAACAAAATGGACCCTTAGTCGTGGATACTGTGAAGAGTAGTTTAAAAATGTTAAAATTGAAAATAATTTACTTGGTAGTCAAAACAAATCCAGGCATTTTTACAGTTTTGCATTATCTCCAAATAACGGACACTATACTTTGTTCATAACTATTAGGCAAAAGAAAAATAGTGACTGTTTGTTTATCTGCAGTTAAAGCACATTACCGATCCATCATATCAAGAACAAAAATAAATCTTTGTTAAAACTTACGTTCACTGGAGGTTTAGGAATGAAATGATGTTCTGGAAGGGTGTCTGCTGGTGGAAGAGTAAGGTAAGTCAGTCACCAACAACCTTCTCCACTTGCCAGAAGCTTGCTATATAAGCTTGAGAAGAAGATTGATGATGGCATTTACCAACCTCCTGAAGTTGGAAGACGATTCTTTGAGGGTCTGGGGGGGTATGTGCAAGGTCTTGAGTGAGCTGAGTAGTAGAGTAGTGGCCACAAACCCCTATAAGTAAGGCAACGAAATGTTTATTTTAAGGGGATGGTCCCGATTTAAAGGTATATTAAGGTTTTTTCTTGAATAAATGGCCTTCACCCCAAATCACCATCTGTTGCGTAAACTAAATTTCTGCCGCTGTGTTTTTCAACATGTTTTAATGTGAGAGTCAAAAGTGATTTATTGTACAGCCCTATAGAGTTATATGTAATGTGGTAAAATTTAATATTGATCGACCAAAATGGGTCTATTTTTCACTCATAACTTGCAAGCCCCAAGATATCAAGCGTAAATGACAAATTAATAGCTTGCTTGGATACCCAAATCTTGACAACATGCGGTAAAATCTGGGTTTCTAGGGAGGAAGCTATAAGCGATGGGGTCCTGGCCCTTTAAGGTAAGGACTTGCTTCATACTGGGTGTATGTAACTAAAGTGTTCACTCAGTTTTGTTTGTAATATCTAAGAAAGCCATGTTGGTAGCCTTTCCTGTGTACTATCTAGCTACACACTCACTCTATCTGATGTCAAAATTGTGGCACCACACATTCCCTTATCACAAATGGCTTTTATGCCATTGGTCCATGATGTTAATGGATACCTCTCCTTGAGAGTTTTGGGTGTATTTAACACAAGTGTTCACCCATTTCTTGTTTGTAACATCTAAGAAAGCCAAGTCGGTAGCCTTTTTCTACGTACTACACACTCTTATTTCCACCATCTCTCTATCTGATGTCAAAATTGTGGCACCACACATTCCCTTATCACAAATGGCTTTTATGTCTTTGGTCCAGATGCTGATGGATGCCTTGTCTTGACAGGATTAGTTCTCTGAAGAATATGCTTCTCAATCTCATTGTCTTTCCTGGCATTAAAGGGCCATGTTCCGATTGCTAATAGCCTCATTCCCAGAACCCCAGATTTTACCGGAAGTGGTCAAATGTTTGACTATTTTTTCCTCTTTACCCTGTGAAATCTTAGGCTAAAGGATGTTTGGTTTGGAAGTTATGAGCGAAAATGTGCCCCATTTTGGTCGACCAATA
The DNA here is from genome assembly GCA_023653785.1 of Ophioderma brevispina. NCBI lineage: Eukaryota > Metazoa > Echinodermata > Ophiuroidea > Amphilepidida > Ophiodermatidae > Ophioderma > Ophioderma brevispina. The sequence continues at coordinate 15,517 of JAMKCH010039025.1, forward strand.
TTAATTTTGCACAGTACTCTATGGGGCTTAAAAAATCATGTTTTTTGCTCGCACATCAAAATTGATTGAAACCATCGTTGTGAAACTTTAAAGATGGGGTTTTGGGGTGAAGGCCATTCTATCAAGATGAAAACGTCATATACTTAAATCGGGTCATCCCCTTTAAGCCCAAAATATCTTTTATTTCATTTCTAAAATGCTTTTCTTGATGGTCAAGTTTGTGCCAATTTGCACCAGTATGCAATTGTTGTCCTAGGTATTTATATCTATTGTGCTTTCATCTGTGTTGGCAATGAATAACCCCGGTGATTAACCCTCCAAGTATTCAAATTGCTTGAATCTACTGTAACACTAACAACTACAAATCAATACTTTGTCACAATAACTTGCTCATTACATCACTTTGTAACAATTAACAATCTGATCCTGTTCAACACTATAAAGATGAAGCCAAAGTCTGGCATGTCTGGTGATAATTATCGTGAAAGTGAAGCGCCAGGTTCAATTCTCTCTCCATAACAAAAAGTAACAACTACAAATCAATACTTTGTCACAAATCTTGCTCATTACATCACAATACTGTACTTTGTATAATAACAATCTGATCCTGTTCAACACTTACCCTTGGTGCCATACTCATACTTGGGTAGTTTGCATGTTTTGGGCATTACTTCCATCAAGATCTTCACATACTGAAGAATGGTGTTTTGTAACTGTAATGAAAGATGAGATTACATTACTTTCATTACAAGAATGTTACACTGAACTGTCTTGTGATGTAGGAAGAAAGAAGGAAATATTAACACAAACAACCTATCAAAAACCTACCACATTGAAATAATGCTTACGGCCGCTTGTAGGAATCCAAGTTCCCCACTATCTCAGTTTTCTATATGAGATTGAAAAGCTACTTTTGAGTGAATATTTCTGTGGATTTTCTATCTGATATATGTGGCCAAAATTTCAATGAACAAATACATGTATACATTCCTCTACAATTCTTTTCATAATAAATATTTCTGGCGATTTGTAGGACTTTTCTTGGATGCATTTTTTAATGCTTTTGAAGTCTCATTAAAATAGGCATAATAGTCGTAGTTTGTGCACTATCATAAAAGTTGCAACTTTTGCCAATATGCTGATCTTTTTTTTTTTTTTTTTTGCCAATCTTGCGGGACTATTGGCGATTTAGGCATACAGCCATAGGAGAATGTTTGATGACACATACAACACACACACTCATGTACAGACACATACACAACATTTTTGGAACAAATTTTTGCAGATTAACTCAAACAGTTTCTAAGTAACCTCTTTACAGGACCTATCATTACAGCACAATTAGGAGTCATCTTACCGAGCCCTTGACAATCTTGAGTAACTCTTCCATGACAACAGCGACGCCTTGATAGCCTAGAAGACGCACTATACAACGGAAGTGAGGCAATCCAACAAACCCTGTGTATAACCCGTTAACTGTGCCGTATGCTATATTCAGTGCCTACAAACAAAATCATAATCAACAGTGAAATTTAGCTGCAAAAGGTAAATATTTCAGCAAAGCTAGTGCTTTCTAGCATTAATGTTGGAGAAGTTATTCCCAATTCTCGCAATTTGCAAATTTGCAATGTGGTGCTCTGCCAGTGGTTGTTCTTGCCAGTCAGTCACCATTGGATTAGCATACAAGTGGCGAGATATTATGATGAAAAAACTCAACCACGGCTCAATGAAAGAGTGTGCGATCGATAGAAAGAAAAAGTTTTTTTTTAAATGCCGTCGTAGTGTGCATTTACATACAAAACAACATTTTTACGAATGAAACAAACATTAACGTGTTCCTGCAAAATATTGCATTATGCAGGCCATGGATTGTTGACCTTTTCCATCGACCTCATCAGAGAAAAAACCATACACCTCTCGCGTTGGCAGCGCACCGTATTGGAAACAGAGAGAAGTACAGAAAAATATGGCACTAAGTTTTTGGAATAGAAATTATAGTCTTGATACAATTTGGAACTGTTCTGGATCTTAATGTTATATCGAGAGTCCACTTTTTGGAAAACACCCCAAAAGTGGGCATTTTACTCATATTTTGTAAGGGATGCTACTAATATATTAGACTGCACAAGAGCCTTAGGTCCGTATGCACAAAAGGTTAGACCGGATTTAAAGTTTGACCTGGTCTAAGTCAAAAATAGTTTTGTCCAAACTTGACAGTTATTTACATTTTCTTCATAAATTAACTAGCAAATTTTAAAGATTAAAATGCAAACATCAAAATAAATACAAAATATTTTATGTCTTTTCTGGTGGGACCAAATTACACTTAGACCAGGTGTAACACTTGTGCATACGGACCTAAGAATATAACTTTTAAAATAGCCATATTTGTAGCCATGTTGGAAATGTAATTTTGTGTCAGATATCTTGGAAAAATTGTAGATTATGTCAACCATAGTTGAATCACCGTGGACAATTTTAACCAAGTTTAGCATTAGTCTTCATTAGTCTTTCATAGAGCACACCAAAATGGATTCTTTAGGCCATATTCCTGGAAAATTGACTTCAACAAATTTGCAGTTATTTCTAAGATAAGACTCACTATAGAATTAAGATTCATTAGGATTCAGTTCTCTTCCTATCTTGTGCTTTTTAATTTATACCTTTTTAATTCATAAATTTAGTGCCATATTTTTTGGAATCTGGAATAGTTCCACCTCTGTTAACCACCAGGCACTACCACCTATGATACAATCTGTCTTATTGGCTCATTACAGGACATAACATGAGATAGTCCTCAGAGTAACCAATCAAAATAGTGCTTCTATATCTCTGTGTACAGTATCTCTGATTTGCTTATTACATGATATACCTGCCAAGTAACCAATCAAAATAGTGCTTAGATGGCAATAGATAGGTAGTGCCCAGAGTTAATAAACAGGAATAATACAATAAGTAAGCATATAATACTGATAAATCGTGGGATAGCTCAAATGGCCTGAAATGTAATGGGATTTGTTTTACTTTGTCCACATCTATATCCTATTGCAAATCCTTTTTTTTCACTAACAGAGGGCAAAACAAACATTTTTAAACCCAAGCTTAACAACCACCTAATTGTAAGCCAGGTAGTTACCACTCTGGTTATTTTCACCTAACACCACCATCACCTTTGCTTCATCACATTTGCTACCATTAAGTCCCGGTGCTTTGAACCCACATTTCACTTGGATTAAATATTTGGTGTACCCATTTAATGCATTTTGTGATACCAAGCAGGCAGGCCTATTATTTTCTTTTGAACTTTGATGTGGTTGGTATCATGAGTGATATGATTTGCATCTTAATTAAGGGCATTGTTATTTCTCTTGCTTAAAGAGAATGAAAGCTGTTTTTTTTTTACTATCTGAGGTTGTTGTTTGAAACACAAGCTGTTTGAAAGTCTCTTTAGTATGACAAAAACAGAATAAAACAAAAATTATCAACGGCGCCACACTTTGACAACTAATTTGGGATATTATTCCCACGACTCATTCTGTGTAAATTTACAAAAATGTCATTGCAGGCAAATATGATTTTCATAAAAACAAGTCTCTATGGGGAACTAACTATAGAGTGCGCGATAACATAAACAAATCTGACCTTTGTAGGCCTATATGACAATTATCCCCCAATTGATTTGTCCGATTTTTTGCAGAGATAGGCAATTGTAGTCCCTACTTAAATTCAGTTGTCAAAATTGTGGCGCCACTGCTTAAAATTCTCTAAAAATAAAAGAGACTGTTTGCATGGGGTCAAACAGCGTGGGACAGTGATTGCGTCCAAATGGTCACAGTGACAGTGAGACAGAAGCAATCAATCACCGGATATAGCCAAATACATCCCAATTTCACAGAAGTATTTCAAAGATTACATTGACAAGAAACAGACGTTTGATGTGAAAATAATTTATGGCTAACACAGCTAGGCCACTTGTTCTCTGTAGAATGTATATTAATTCATTATATTATTTATTATTATTATTAACACACCAACCAACAAGTGTCTTATTCAGCAAAGAGATTTTTTTGCAAAAATTCGCCACAAAGTGTAACAAGAATTTGATCGTAAAGAAACCATGATGAAATGATTTAACTTTAAAATGTCATAATGAACATCGGACTTGTTCCAGTATGGGAAGTAGCTACCTTGTCTTTCTAACTTCGTCCAGCCTGAAACTAAGGAGTGATGTCATAGCGTTTCGCGCAGCTATTGTGCATGCGATGCGCACGCCGACTTTGCACGCTTGCATAAGCTACAGCATACTGCGATTCGCACATTTCAGACTGCATGAAAGTTCTGACGTCACTCCTTAGTTCAGGCCGGACGAAGTATTACATATGTATGAACTGACCAGATTCAAAAGCCATCGTAGGACATCTTCAAATGCCATTTTTTCAACAAGGTTAAATTTGATGTATTTAATCACGGTTTTGCTGGTTTAAAAAAACTTGTTTAAGGGGCTGTCACTCCCTGACATCTGTCCATATACCCACCACCAATACAGATACTTCTTCCCATAATAGAAATCTTCCAAGCACTCTTAGAAACCCAATCACAATCAGGACACATCTCTTACACATCCAATTAGAAACACGATGGGTGGCAGCCACAAGAGAAGGAAATGTGTGAAGATATTGACATAGTCACCACTTAATCAGATTTCAATCCTAATAGATTTTGTGTTATCACAAGGCTACAATACAGACTGTTCCAAAAAACTATACAATCAAAATATTAATTTTTATGTCCAAAATTTCAGTTCATCTCACACTGGAGTATTACTGGAGTATTCTTTTTAGGAGGTTCAAGCTTTATGAGATTTTTAGTTGGTTGTAAATTTGGGGGTTGGGTTCAGGAGTTATGGCTCATTATCTGAGACACTTGATAAACCTGTTGGGCCAGTTCGGCTATTCTGATATCAACAAAAGTTGGCATTGAAAAATAACCTTCAAGACATTCTTTATTGAAAATTAAAATAAAACGCAGGTATAAAGTGCTGCTTCTTGTGATAATAACATATTTTACTTTAATAATATAGCAATGACTAATCAAAAACATGTTTGATGGGAATTCAATTCCAAACAGTCTGTTGTCTCAGCTTTACTCCGGTTTCCGCAGAAGTATAAATCAAAAAAACACCCTTGTGAAAGTAAAGGAGACATCAGCCCAGAAGGTTTTGGTTAGACGAACGAGATACCAATATCTGAACAGGGAAAAATCAGAGAAAAATATAACTTTGAAAATATGAAAGTCTGCCGGGGACCCGTTGGTGCGTGTAGCCAAGGAGAGGGGTAAAGTTACTATGGGGGTTCAAAGGTGGGAACTGCTCTAAATCTAATATAATATGCCCATAATGAGTCCTTAGTAAGCAGAGCAAAAAAAGTAAATTGGGTCACACCGTTTGGTTGCTCCTTCCAAGATATTTGGGAAAATAGGCTAAAAGGTCATTTGTTTATTCAAGCAAGGTCACCGTTGCATTACCCAGATTTGTTTGTAAAAATATTTTTTTTTAAATGTGTAATGATACTGAATCTAACTATGAATGCTTTTTGCACTTTCGGGCCATCTCCCTGTTGTTATAATGGAAAAGGTACAAAATCCCCTGTAGGACTCTATGGGACAGGGGACATTATACTCTCTAAGAAAGGGAAACCAAACCTATGCAAAATTACGGAAGCATATTTGAATCAGTATCTTAATATTGTTTTTTAATATTTTTTAACAAAGAAATCTTGGTATGACAATTGTTGACCTGTCTTGATATAAACAAATGACCTTTACCTATTTCCCAACTATTGGAAAGGAAGCACCACACACAATGTGACCCAATGACTTTTTTAATCCTGGTAAACTAAGGAATAATTGAGCTATATTTCATAGATTAGAGGAGAGTTCAAAATATGTGGACCCCCATAGAAACTTTACCCCTCTCCTGGGCTACACGCAAACAACGGATCCGGCCAGACTTTCATATTTTCAAAAAGTTATATTTTCTCTGACTTTTCCCGTATTCAGGCTATTGGTATCTCGTTCGTTCTAACCAAAACATTATGGGTGACGGTTATAAACCTGAGACCTTTGAACACAAACCATCCTTTCCTTTATGCTCTTGTTGAACACGCTTTCCTAATCATATTCTTCCCTGGCATCTTGGAGCAGTGGGGGAATAGGGGAAGGGTAAATTGTCCCTCCACATTAGGGCGTTGTCCACACATGTGTCCTCAAACAGACTTGTAGACTATTACATAGTTTCAGCAGTCAAATACCCAATTCATGAATGTCATGATTATTGCCCCCTGAGAGTGAGTCCCTGCATTTCCCACAACATAATTTCGGTGCTCTAACTGAAAAATCTATATTGATTAGTTCAAGGCATGATAACCTTCCACTGTGATCTGTACCAAATCATTCTTTTGTTTGAAAGGATTTAATCCAACAATGATGCTACATGCCTTATTACTTTATTTATTGAACCTTCAGGTGAAAATGCCCCAAGTGGTATTATCCTTTGTGTTTAACTGACATATCTCCACTTAGGATTCATCAATGGGATGGAATTAAAAATCGAGGATTTATGCTTAGGATTCTAACAAATAAAGGTCAAAATATCTGCCAAAAATGCAGTTATATTTTTATAATTTTTAGTTTGAATTTGGTATAGTTTTTATTGGGACAGTCGTATGTTAACATGTACTCAGAAAATATGTGGTGCATAGGAGATCAATACAAAAAGATTGTCATCAAGACATGTGATATCAATAATTAAATTACCCAGGGTCCAGTAGACCACTCCCCAGTGCCAAAGTGCGGCCTTGTCAAATATATTAGACATAGAACTTCTCAAGCGTTTTTAAGGTAAAAAGGGCCAGTTTTACTTTCATTAAATTTACACTTACTTAACAAAATCATTGCTTAAATGGCATGCAAAAATGACATTGTATGGCGTGGAGGAACTGTGGTAAAACAAAAACTTTTTAAAAATAAACCAAAATGAACACATTTCTGCTCTAAGAATAAATTTCATTAGGACACAAATCAATTTTCATCTAAAGTAAAAACTGACTGAACACAATATTTTGCAAGAAAGCAAACAGGAACTCAAAGTGTTTGGGAAGGCTCAACAAAAAATTATCGATGGAGAGGAGGAAAAATGGAAATGGGCAAAGGTGGCAGGAATAACGAAATAAGCATATGATGTCTAGCCCTATATATACAGCGGAGCCTGAGATCCTTGCTCCGTAAAGATACGATGCTGAAGCCGAGGGCGGCTTGTCTCCGATGGAGGTCAATAAGCATAACTAGTCTCACATATCTGTTTCAAAATTCAAACCAAGTTATTTAAACTATAAGCTATTGAAATGGTTTAAGACCTTGCAAACGGATCAAGGGGTTAGGGGAATGAGTTAGTGGTACCTTACTGCCGTATTGGTAGGAAGCGGCTGCCGATGGTGGGGGTATGAAGGGGGGTCCATGAAAGTCAGTCGGGTCCGCACAAACCTGCCAAGATATTAGCATTGTTGCGTGTTCTGGTTAATGTGCAAACTTAAATAGAACTATGACCAGGTTAGGCAACTCATAACCATGATCAAAAGCACAAATAAGAGACAGTTGTGGAGGAAATTGAACAAACTATTTACAGAACTGAAATGCAATGACTCATGGAATTGGTGTATCCTGATGCATGTTGAAACCCTCCTCTCCTCTGAGAGGGTGCAATCAAGACATCTAAATTTGGCTATTTATTGAGTCATGACCTGGATTTTCACTATACTCTGGTAGAATCTTGGATGCGCCAAAGTAATGTTAATGCACACAAGTTCAAAACCAAAAGAAAATATGGATTGTTTTTTAAAGAACAAATACCATAAACTAGTTTAAGCTATAGATTTATGCTGAAATAGCAATTTCATTAATTGAATTTGAGGATCCCCGATCTTATTGTGCAATTTTCATGTTGTTTTCTCCCCATTTAGAAGCACATCACCAAAACATTACAGATTATAAAATTGAGTTAAACGGTTGAGCTTTTGGATAAGTATAGAAACAAAAATGTGTACTTAATGGCCCCCAAGACGGTGTGTGTTAATTGATGTTAGTTGACCCACGATTTGCAGACATATTAATCAATAACACTTAAATGAAACATTGGTCCTTAAACTTTCACTGGAGTAATGAGAACAATATGAACTTTCTTTGATACCAAAAATCTCAAAAATATTAGGAATTGAAGAATGTTGATATTTCAAAGACATAATCCTTCATATAAGAAACAAAATCAGAGAAATTGGTTTTTTTAGATTTTCCAGAAATCACACATTCTGCTTAACTGGTAAAAGGAATCTTGAGATTGTTGGATTTGTAGTAGCTTAATAACAAACAAAATAAAAATTCCACCCCACGTCATTGTCCCGTATTGGGAAAATATGAAACAAGTACATATAATTAGGTTGTTTGAAGTCTACATTGTATGTTGATCACCATAACATTGTTGTTCAACCCATAACTGCAGTTAACTTGATTAATGAGCTTTAACACCATTCATTTGCAAAATAGCATTTAATATTGTCAAGGCAAGTGCTTATTAAGCTCAGGCAAATCATGGAAAAGAAAAAAATGTAAGTGTTAACAAATTAAATAGATTTAAGGTTTGTTAAATGACAAAAAACATTCCAATATGTCTGCATTTCTAGTGTATGTGAGCTGGGTGTTAGATTAAAGCAATATTGGCACATTTTGAGAGCACCCCCAATTGTTCAAACAATTTGATATTTTGCACAGGTTACGTTGGTAATTGTATAGGAAACCTATACCTGCGAACGAGAATGCTACAAAGCGTCTTATCACAAAATAAGCGATTTTGAATTAGAATTGGGATCATAGATTGTACTTAAAGGCCGAGCTGGAAATCTACGTTATGTCAGTAGTCCATGATGAAATAGTGCCACCAATATAACCTCTAACTTTGACTGCTGAACTATAAAACAAATAATGAGAGCGTAGACACGTATAGGCGCTATTTCCGGAGATTTCACATGGGGAGGCCGTTTCCAACAGCCGTTGGATTATTTCGGGGATCCCGAGAATATACCAAAAATTGACTTACGGTGACACAGAGCCATTTCGATGCTTTAACATTCACAGGTATAGTTAGTTTACTAGCCAGTTACCAATGCAAACGTGTAAAAAAATCTCAAAATTTTTGAAAAACAATGAGGGCGATCTTCAAAAAAATGTGCTAATATTGCTTTAACTTTATTTGCTAGGAAAGCATCATAGTAATAACATATATTTACAATGTCTAAATAAGCAAATGTTACATTTTTTCAAATGGAGTCTATAACTCTGGGAATCATAAAGATGTACTTTTGCATGGCCCGTTCTTCCACTTCATAATAGTATCACGGGTTAGGGGAAAGGCAAAATAGGGTAAAAAACTGTCAATTGGAAGACATGATGTGTCTTTAATAGACATCTCTTGGCTCTCGACAGGAACACAACAATGGCACTTATTCAGTGGCGGGCCCCAGAGGGTGGCATGGAGAGGGGATTATCTCCCCAAATGTCCTTCTTACCCTGCGTTGCATTGCCCCCCCCCAAATCCCAAATGTCTTTTCTCCCAGAATTTTCACTTGCCCCCCCCACAAAAAAAAGAATTCACTGTCTCATTTCCATAAAATGAAGTTGGTGCCACCACTGCCACTCTTTTTCCATTATGATTGGTTGATCTTGATTAGTAATAATATAAAGTGCATCCACTACACAGTGGATGTAGACAGAGAGCAATGATGCAGTAGCCATAATATGCCATTCAAGAGACAACAACACATCCTTTAAAAGTACCTTTATATATATTTATATATTAACCTTCTTTGAATATTCCATCATGTAATTCAGTAATAATATATATTTAAGTTCCATGATGATTTGATAAAATGTTTTCAAATGACTTTAATTACATAAAATTCTCTATTAGGACAACAAGTAGCGTTTTTTCATCTTAGTCTTTTCAAGTAAGTTACTTCTTTTGGTCTGACGGGTGTATTATGTTCTAAACATCGCTATTTGAAAGTCATATAAATGAAAGGCAACACTCAACACATTGTTTTCGTAATCCACGTCTCATCCCTGACTTACACCAAGGAGTGAGATTTTTAACTCACCGACCAGTTAGCCTAACGTATAGCATGTTGGCTAATCATACTTGCAAATTCGATCTACTCTATGAAGAAATTAGGTCATTTGTATTTCTGTCCGTACAGGACAGAATTATAATGCAGTGGCCTTGGCCTCCTGGGCACCGTGTATAAACATTTGGGATAACATCAAACGCCCATCAAAATTCAACTGAAATTTTGGAATTAATCTTTTCTGGGAGATCTATGAACATAAACAAAAATGAGGTGTTAGATAGCACAAAAATGCACTTTAATGATTTGAAGTGGACCTGCATTATCTGAATGTAACCTTATTGCACTCTTGTTTACTATTTAAAGGGTCACTTTAAAATTTTCAGAAGGGGCGTTCCCATTTTAAACCGGGTTGTTTGTACATCGTTATAAGGAATACCAGAGTATTAAGGTCCATAGAGCCCAGATTTACCGGAAGTGGTCAACATTTTGGTATCAGAAGAATTATCAGAAGAAAGCTACTATTTTCGCATTTACCCGTGAAAAATCTTAGAGCCAAATGAAGTTTGGTTTGGAAGTACAGAGTCGACCAATATTAATTCTAAAAACAAAAAAACACGCGTTTTTAACCTAATTTTAAAAAAAAAAAAAAAAAACGATTGAAATATTCGGCGCGAAAAGTTTATAGATGGGGTTTTGGGGTGAAGGCCATGCTTTCAAGATGAAAAAAACTTCATACCTATAAATCGGGGCCACCCCTTCTTTATATGCACCCCTGAAATTGAACAGCCAAAAAATTTTTATTTGTATGGTGAGATAATACAAATGGCCATTTAATCATTGCAATAGTAAAGGTTACTTCATGTCATACGTATTTAATATTATGAGTGTGAACGCCACAAAAATATACCACATTAATTCTGGGCTTGTATGTTTTCACAAATTAATTTTAACTGACAATACTTCAAGTGACATAGGGTATTCAGTGGCCAATCTATGTAAACTTTATGACATTACAATGTATTAATGTACTGTTTAACTTTAAACCCGAAACCACCCCAAACTTATGTGCAAAATTTTAATAGCAATGACTTTAATATTCAATATTTGGTCTTATGGAAAACTGTTTATTGCTTTCAACTTCCAAGGAACAGCAAAATATTTTGGGGTATAATATTTTAAGTCGTAGAGATTTTCAATCGGTTTACAAGACATGCTCCATGTGGACCGTACAGGGATGTTGTCATCGGTGGTGAATCTTTTACACACACTTTAAGGGAGTAATTAGACCTTCTCATGCTCTTAATTTTTGTTCTCCTTTACCGTACTTAACCCCGGGGTGGGGGGGGGGTCCCAACTATGGTTTGGGTAGGGACGTGCCCCTACGACTCTGGAAGCAGGGACCCATAGCGATTACCATTTTTGCCCAAAACAAGGGGAACCCATAGTCTACCAGAGATCAAATTGATTAGGCAAATTTAACCCAAAGTTGCAATTTTCACTGCAAAAATTTGACCATTCTTAAGCAAATTGGAACTTTTTGGCTTCAGATTGAGGAAATGCGCTAATTTTTCCAACAAATTTCAGAAAAACTTTTGAAAAAAAAAAAACGACCCATGCTATAACAAAATTGGCAATGAAAAAGGGTCATTGAGATACAAGAAGGCTGACTGTTGAAGAAAATGGGGACCGATGTCCGGGCACGTCCTGTATTGGTCATTGTGTGCGAACCCCCCCCCCCAATCTTAAACCTGTGTTTCACTGTCAAATTACATTTATTGTCAATTTCTAAGACTACATTATAAAATTGGGTAGTAATCACTCTTTGCACAATGTTGATCAATAACAAAACTAAATTATTCTGAAGTATCATGTCCAACCTCTGTGGTGGCAATTACTTGAACAAGGACAATCTCCTGTGTTTTGTCAAACTTTAATTTAATTAAAAAAAAAAAAAAAAAAAAAAAAAAAAAATAGTCAACTTAATACAAAATTACTAAAATACAAATCAATATAACTCGACTAATATACAACCGATTCAACCCATCGACATCAAAATTGGGCTAATTTTAAGCCCACTTATAATACCAGACTAGGTTTTCACACTTTTATCCCATTAAAAAATATTGAAAAAGCAAAACAATTTCTATTCAGTAATATGTGACAAGCTTACAAGGTAGATTGTAATCATGCAAGTTCCCAAGAAATAAACAGTGGTTGCATTTAACCTTGCTTTCATAGTAGCAAGCAGGGTGTTTTGAGATAATCCCATCCAAATACATTGCATGTGCTCTTATGCCTATAATGTTCTGTTACTAAACATATGTCAGTAATTTAGGGCCAGTGTAAGAAGTTTAAGGGAGCACAAAACCTTCATATTAAATATTTAAGTACGAGTGTTTTGTGCAGGAATGGGGTGAAAAAGGTCGAGTTTAGTATTAAAAAAGGGATTTTTGGGGGCTCACATGCCGGGATCATGCAGGGATATTGATGTGAAATGTACCAAAACTGAGCTTGTTTGGGATGGCTAACAAGCTCTCTTATGTAGCTGTGTGTTCTAAGGGCACTTATGATTGATTGGTGAAGTGAGGGAGAATTGGGATGTTCAAGTTACACAGTGCAAGGTTGAGTTCAGAATATTCAGATTATAGTGCGTTTTGAACCATGTGTGAACATTGCATTCGTGATGAGACTTGCCATAACTATAGCAGTATCTTCAGGGAGCAAAGGGAATGAGTGTAAAGTACACATGGTACAACGGACATGGACTTTCGACACTGGAAGATATTGGTGGGAAAAACAATAACAAACTACCCGTCGGGCAATAACATAACTATCGTCTACCTAGATAAAGCATGAAATTTACGTGCCCAAGTGGTTTATCAGACTAGGCTGAAATTGCCAATGCATCTCTAGGCCCAGCA
>JAMKCH010039026.1:0-14084 GCA_023653785.1 Ophioderma brevispina
GATCTGAGACTGATTGAGTTGTTGCACATTTATCTTTAAGAATCACACAGTGCTTTTTGAAAACCGGCTGCGAATTCCGAAAATCCAAGAGGGCCGCCCGGTAGCTCCATTTTCAAAATATAAATTTTAATTTTGATACCTAAAAGCATATGTAATACCTCATTTTAGGGTTTTGTGGTGCTGGAATTCATCTCTGACATCGTTTTTATCATTAGAGGTCCATGTTAAATTGTATGGATGGTGATTCCAAGGATGGCCGCCGGCAGCCATTGAAAAGTACACTTTGGATGACTGTAAACCTATCATCTGTTTAATCCATCCTTTATGGGGTTTTAGTGCTGGGCAATTCATTTCCTGACATCATTTTTTATCATTAAAGTCCATGTTACATGGTATGGATTGGAATTCCAAATGCGCCGCTGTCAGACTAAAGTACACAACCGTTTTTAAAGTCTCATTCCTAGAATTATTTGTAATACTTCGTTGTAGATGGTTTAGGTGTAGTCATCCATATTGACACCATCTAAGTAAGACCCATAGTTAGGGTCAAGGAATTCATTAAGTCCAATGATAACATGCTAGACCATTTTATTGTTGCCATAGAGCTGGAATAATAACCAAGAGGGAACGCGTGATTTGGTGGATAGAGCCAAGCCCTAACGATTTCTCTCACACCAGCACGCCTGAGTGTTGCTGCGTAGCCCTCGCTTGTCGTCACTGTTGAGGCGCAAGCAACGCATATAACAATCTGTGCTCTACGCGTTATGTTTATCATGTTTCATTTCCCCCCCAGTGTTTCCATTGTCTGATCGGCGGCCGATTTTTCTGCATAATTATGCGAACCCAATCGAGGAAAGAACCTTGCTCTAAAAAGATTCCTGCATTCCTAGGCTAATGCACAAAAAGTCTCCCGATGACCCTGTTAATTTTGCTTAGGAACAGGAGATATTTGAGTCCGAGTGAAAGCATGTGGCATCAGTTGTTATTGTTTGTTTCACTTGCTGAGTGTGACGAACGGACTACCGCGTGTCTCATAAATATGCATTAAGGATTTCCAAATACGACGATACGTAACCAAATTATGGTGGTGCCAAAACTATAGTCTATGATAATGAAGTGCGTAGCTCATTATAATACTTTTTTGGGCACCTCGGATTTTGGTTACGCCGTTTCGGGAGAATCATCGGGTCTGGGTTATATTTACCTCGTGGTTGTTGCGTCATCTTGAATTTCAAAATGGCCGCCACGCTTAACACTTTTGCCTATATCTTGGTCCCTGGGATTCGTAGAGGCAAAATTCTGGTTGTCTACTACACCCATGTTTTTAAGGGTCAAGGAATTTCAATGACCCCATTGATACAATGCGAGACCAACATGTGCGGCAGCAATCTTGAATTTCAAATTGGCCTCCCAAGAAAATGGATTATATTACATACATTCGCCTTTGATAAGGTGAAGCATGGTTCTGGTGTCCTATAACCCATGTTTACAAGTCAATGAATCGCGCAAAGATAAAGGTAACTTTACTGGGGTTCTTTCTTTTTTGTGGCAGCCATTGGTTATCTGGTTGAACTTAATTCCCTCCTTTGGAGAATGATAGCACATAAGTATAGAATATAGTGTTCAAATTGAACAAAATCATTCATTTGGTAACATGTGATTTGAAGTTGAATGGATTTGACAATATTAAAAGAATTTATTGGCAACACACAATATTTGGTAATGAACAAATGTGGTGTGACAGAGTTGGCAAGTGTCATTGGTAAATGACATAGTTGGTGTACATGTTTCTTGAAAGGCATCTATGACGTAAGTTGACAATATCGATATGCACACGTATTTAGTCCGTATGTACACTAGATCTGGCGTAAGTTGAAAATTTAAGTGACCGGTTGACTTATGTGTCATAAGTGTCATAATTGAAGTGACATCGTTGATGGTATACTAATTGGCAGTGATGTTGCTGATGTCATAATGTGACAGGGACATAGCGTGGTGTCAGCATTGCCATGTCAAATGGAAGTAGCCCCACATAGCTGACGGTTTCAATAATTGTCGTGCCTAATTGAAAGTAACATAGCCGATGGTGTCAGCATTCGCAGTGTCATAATTGAAAATGCTTTTTGTTGGTGACATAGTGTGATCCATGCATCATCAGAGTCATTGCTGTCTGTCTTCGTTCTCTGATGACACAGTGGAGAGTCCTGATCGTCTGATCATCGTCATCCGAATCACTTGTATCAATCGCTCTACTTCATCTGCAAGAGTTTCGGGAAGAATCGGACAATCACCCATAGTGGTTCTAAATGCCAGAATTAGATTCCTCATCCATGTCCATCATTTGGAGATGGAAAGTCCTACAACCTACAACGGGAGTAGCTGCCATTCTTTACTAGCAACTGATAGTTCACACTAACGGCAGATATGTTGTCGTAATGCTGCAGACTGGTGGTAACGTGGCACGGTTGAACATTTGCAGCCGAGGTGCAATATACCGACATCACAACATTTCCTCCTTGATGAGAGTGTACTCGAGGCTGTCAACACTCTCTTGAGTCTTGGTACGTACGCCAGACAGCGATATCATGTTTCATTCTCCTAACACTTTTCTTCTCTTTCACCATCACCATACTGTTTGACACTGAACAGGAACCAAGAGAACTCATTAATCTATACAGAAATGGTCTTACTCAGGATTAAGTTTTTGGCTGTTGGCCCTACATGCCTTCACACATAGTGAGGTGGAACCTATCAAAGTGATGTAGAAGCTTCCAAAGTTCAACCACCCTAGCCATACCTAGGAAGTCATGGGAGGTCACTAATGAATTGTTTGCTGGTTTCAAAGATTTCCATGTTGCATCTGATAGTCGCCGAGATTACAATAGTTGTGACAGCTCAGGTTCACTTCCTCCATCCTTGGAGAAAAATGTTGTGATGACGGTATATTACACCTCGGCTGCAATGTTCACGTTACCACCAGAGTGAACTATCAGGTTGGTATATGGAGACTAGCAGATATTCCCGTTGTAGACATTCCCTCTCTGATGGACATGGATGGACAACTATACTCTTGGAACTTAGAACCATTATGGGTTGATGCCCCAATTCTTTTCGAAGCTCTTGCAGATGAATAAGATAAGACGCGAGACAAGTGATTCGGATGACGATGGTTCAGACAATCAGGACTCTCTACCTGTTTCATCAGATAACGAAGAAGCGATGACTCTGATGATGCTGTATCCAAGTATGTCACCAACAAAATAACATTTCAATATAAATGACACTGCCAATGATGACACCAGCAGCTCTGTCACTTCCATTTGACCCTGGCACGCTGACAAGACCATAGCTATTCCCCGCCAATTATGACCCCATCAGCATGTCACTGCCAATTATGACCCTTAGCAAGTGTGCACTGCCAATTATGACACCATCAGCCACCCAATTCACTTAACCTCGCAACTTACGCCAAAACTAGTGTACAACACTGAATACACTCGCTATTCGATATTGTCACTTACATCATAGAATGCGTTTTCAAGTAACATTGCTAATAACATGTTTCAACCACCAACCATGTCATTACCAATGACACTGCCAACTAGGGTCACTTACCACATTAGTGGGGGTGTTCATTACTAACCATGTCACTACTGTGTTTTGGCTATAAAATGTCACTTCTAAATTGATGCAAATCCGGCAACTCACATGTACCAAATTAATGACTATTGTTCATTTTGACAGTATATTTCTATACTTGGCGCTCCTATCTCCAAAGGAGGGACATTACTTTTCAAGCAAACAACCAATGGCTGCCACACACAAAGAACCAACGACCGTAAATATAACCCATAGACCCACAGATTCTCTGAAATCGGCGTAACCCAAATCGAAGTGCCCAAAGTATTATAATTAGCATCCGCACTCATATCCATAGTTTTGGGGCACCACCATATTTGGTTTACGTATCGTTGTATT
Source organism: Ophioderma brevispina (assembly GCA_023653785.1). Lineage (NCBI taxonomy): Eukaryota > Metazoa > Echinodermata > Ophiuroidea > Amphilepidida > Ophiodermatidae > Ophioderma > Ophioderma brevispina. Next base: position 3,979 of record JAMKCH010039026.1, read on the forward strand.
TGGCAAATCCTTAATGCATATTTTATGAGCACTCGGTATTTTACGTTCGTCATACTGTAGCGAGTGAAAACAACAATAACAACTGATGCCACATGCTTTCACTCGGACTCAAATATCTCTTTTCCTAAGGGCAAAATTACATGATCATCGGGAGACGTTTTTTTGCGCATTAGGAATGCAGGAATCTTTTTAGATGCATGGTTTCTTCCATAGTAATTTAGTAATGGGTGGGGCATTTTGAAATTCAGATGGCTGCCACACTAAAATGGTTCCATTGTTATCAATGGTCTCATTGAATTCCTTGACCCTAACTTTGGTTCTCTACTCCTAAAAATGGTGCACTATGATTTTTTTCCTCCTGTCACACAAGCATTAATCAACGAGTATTTACAATAATTCTGAGATTAATCTTTCAAAAGGTGTCTTTACAATACAGGCCGGCGTCAATCTTGAATTCCAAATCCATACCATGTAACATTGACTTCTAATGATAAAAACGATGTCAGAAATGAAGTTCCACACCTAAAACCCCCCATAACGGTAATTGAACATTACTAGTTAAGTCATCCAAAATGTGACTTTCATATGGCTGCCCTCCGGCGGGCCACCTTGGAATTTTCCAACCCCAATACCATGTAACACTGGACCGTCTATGATAAAAACGAATGTCAGAAATGAATTTACAGCCCCACAAACCCCTAAAACGAGGTTAGTACACCTACTTTTTAGTCTCAAAATTAAAATTTATATTTTGAAATGGTACCGGCGGCCACCTTGGATTTTCGGAATTCGCACGGTTTTCGAAAGCACCTGTGTTACTTCTTTAAAGTAATGGTCCAACAACAACTCAAGTCTCAGAATCTCTTGCGGATGAATTGTACGCGGGGTTCTAAGCAGGTCCTGACTATTTCCTAAGCTTCACTATGTTTTTACAATTACTGTCCAGACAGGCCTTGAAGAGGAAATAATTCCAAGATGTCCCGATTTGTGAACTCACAGTGTTGAAAAGTTTGAAATCAGTAAAGGTTATCCCCACACAGGAAGTAGATTGGTAGGATGGGGCTTCAATAAAATTCTGTTTAATTATGCAGAAGCAGTGTCATTTGTTTAGCCTGTAAAATGTTCTTTAATTATCTATAAAGTGAAGGGAACTTTTAAAACAATGGACATGAATTTGTGATAATAAGTGTTTGAACTGGACTTCTGATCCACTTTAATGATTTACACTCAAGGTGCAATATCTTGTCCAAACTTGATTTCAATTCACTTAAGAAACGCTCATCATGATGCTTTAAACAACGATATCCCAGTTATTAAATTTAAGACCTTATCATCAGTTGTTTAAAGTTTGATTTGGTTCTGCGGGGCATACCTATATGTGCACATAACTGGCCGTCGGTTAAAGTCATTATCACAACCCGATTCAGAATGACTTTCCGCAAAACTTGTTCATAACTTTTTGAAACCCAAATCCAAATTAACCATTATTATGTCTGGTAATGATCCTGTGTTGAACATATTTGGATTCCAAAACATAATATGATCAACTTGAATGATTGAACATAACGACGCCCAATATTTATTGGTCTCCTATGAGTTTCAAAATATTGGGCTCGGACTCGTCTAGCTCAACAATAATATGGACTTCAATCAATCCCATTTTATACGCAAACAAACATCTTTCAAAGATGGATTTATGTAGGTAGTCGAAATCCTATCAAAAATTGTCACAGAAAAAAAATCGCTTTAAATCTGCGTTTTTATCATTACACACGTAATATATAATCCCTAACTTCCCTTAATCGCTTCAAAACACACCTGACAAAAAAAATCACGGATTAGAGAAGACCTCTGCCTTTAGTCGGAGATATTGGTCCAAGTTATGGCCTGACTGTGCCGATACAAAAATAACATGAAAAGTACTTAGATTAAGTTTGTTAGAACACAATACATGTATATCTGATACTTAAAGTTGTAACATGACTTCAATTAATATGGCAGCCAAAAATGAATATCTTCCAAAAATACTTGAAAGAAATTCTAAATATTACTTCAAGGTGTAAGCTATTGTGTCAATGAAAAACAATAGAAAAATGTACCTATGATCATACCAAGTGATACCAGATAATCACGATAAATAAAAATGGTCAAAATTATAAAGTGAGTGCCAATATATGTGAATGAAATGTAATGCCTATGGTATTTTGACAACTTGCACCATATTTAGTTTTAGTTCGATTTGGCGCATTTAAAAAAAAATGAAATGTATGTTGTAAATTGGTTAGGATCAAGGAACACATTTCTAATGTCCTTGCACATTGATTTCGATTTGAAGCATGTAATACTTATAAATTTCTAGCGTGATTCAAGGCAATATTAGGACACATTTTTTGAAGAGCGCCCCCCCAATTTTTTCACATTTTGGAGATTTTTTACACGGTTCATTGGTAACTGGCTAGTACACTATTCCTGCGAATGGGTGTAAGCTCAAAAAATGTCTATGTGTCACAAAACAGAAGAATTTTGATACTAGAATAATTATATACGGGGATCCCCGATAATATTCAACGGCATGCTGGAAACGGCCTTCCAATGTGACCATAGCGGGAAGGAAAATAGACCATGGTATGTCTACGCTTCATCCATTAGTTGTTTTAATAGTTCAGGCAAGTAAGTAGAGGGTATTTGCTCGAGGTCTGGCACGATTTAATCATGGAAGGATATAAACGTAGCATTTCAGCTCTGCCGTCAAGTTCCAATTGGGATCACCAATTTTAATTACAACTCGACTATTTTGTGATAAATACAGTATGTTTAGCATTCTCGTTTCGCAGGTATCCCAGTTTCATAGCACATTACCCAAATAACTGTTGTAAAAAATATCAAAATTTTGAAAATGGGGGGCGCGCTTCAAAACTGTGCGAATATTGCTTTAAGTGCAGGAAAATGAGTGCCTTAAGGAGAAGGGGCCAAAACAAACAGTTTGTACAGGGGTCAAATTTTTGAATTGATCCAAACCATGTTGAAAAGTAGACCAGTTATTTGTCTAACCACTAAGGATTCAGAAAGGTATAGCTTTGTATATCTAACGTAAAAGTTTTAGAGTTATAGGCTAAAAACAGCAAAAATCAATAAAAGAATGGTCAATGTCGTTGTACAGGGTCAAATTTTTAAGTGGCTCCAATTTAGATAAAAATGGTGCAAGTTATGATGGAGTTCATAGGATCTAAAATAAGCAAAGTGTGACTGTCTAAAATATCTAGTTACCGATGTAGGGGGCACAGAGGTCAAAAGCTCCTTTTATTCAATGGGGCTTGACCTGTTTCCCCCTACTTATTTGTGACAACTCAAAAATATTCCTTATTTGTCCTATTTGAGCTCCCCAATTTAATTGCAACCATTTTTTATCCCAAAATTCGGAGCAACTTAAAAATCTGACCCTGTGTAAACTGAAATGGACCCTTTTTATTGATTTTGCTGTTGTAGTCTATAATCTTAAAAGTTTACGTTGTCGATAGTACAAACTATACCTTTCCTGAATCTTTGTGGTTAGACAAATAACATGGTATAATTTTCAGCACGATTGTATCAAATTAAAATTTGACCCCTGTTACAAACTTTATCTTGGCCCCCTCTCCCCCTTACTGTTAGGGGGCTGTGGTTGATATTGAAGTCCCGTGGGATTTTTCAATGATTTAAGCATCACACCTATTTAAACACCTTAAGTAGGTCCCAGAGAACAAGAAACGTTTTGATGGAGATTCCCAGCGGCTGGCAGATGGCGGCCATCTTGATTTTCAAAATGGCGCCCATTTTGGTATATTTTCAAATCATTAACGCAGTGTGAAGTGCCGGACGCTAGTTTTGGTGCACAAAATTCATGTTAAACACCTCAACTCTCAGAAAAGGATTAAAGTAAGATTAGAAGAGAACATTAAGACTGGCAGCCATTTGTTTTTCAAAATGGATGCCAATGAACATGTTATTGTACATTTTCAGCAGGAATTTAGTGGTGAGTTTTATCAAATTGAATTTTAGTGGGCACAGTTCCATGTAAACTAGTCAAGGTGATATAAAGATGTTTTGTTTTGTTGAGCGTAAATAGTAATTCTTCCAAGCCATCTTGTATAATGTATTCAAAAGGGCTGCCATTTTGACACTATAAAAGTTATTCAATATAATTATTCATAGGGCATTTTTTATGCTAGACTGAATTGCTGGTTTGCATTGGCTTCCACGGTCAGTGATATCACACGGTCAGACAGGAAGGTATTTTATATACATCTACGTGCACGTGTAGAAGTTTTTTTTATAGTCCGCGGACTCATAGTCCACCTAAACGGTGAATAATAATGCACTGATTCAGTTGACTGTTGACGCATTATTCATTGTCGCCTATGGAGCCCGGACAGATATTCCTTTTACATCGGTGTAAACATTCCGCGCTTCAAAAACAACAAACGGAATTCTAAGCGTGAACTAATGTGGCTTGAAGAGTCAACTGAGGCTTTATGTTCTCACCGTTGTAGTTGAGTAGGAGTCAGATACTATAATCTTCCTGCGCCAACACGTTAACTGCCGTGCTTTCACCTCAACGCTCCCATTTAACTAATGCTTTGGGCCTGAATCCGCAGTGATGTCACTGCCCGAGAAAGGTAAATGCACTATAGTATCCCTTGTTCCTAATCGTAACAGATAGTGGAAATGGACGGAGTGGAGATGACTACATCTGATTCTTATCGTGTCCAAACACTGTGTTCTCAAATGTGATCCAGCCAGAGATGGGTACAACGTCATGGCTGCTTCACTGAATTCCGCAAGGTCCTTGTTTGGCATTGTTGCTCCAGCCAGTGGGCAAGACAAAGAGATGTTCATGTCTGTGGTGCTGTTCCACACACAGGTGGTAGTGTCCTGATCTGTTCCAGGTAACCCCACTTCTGCAAGGAAACCTTAGATCGGCCAATTATGGTTCTAATCGTTGAGGCATCGCCATTTAAGTCCATGAGGAGTCAGCGCAGGTGGAGATGCCTCACCAGGTTCAATGCCAATAGATGTTACTTGGTTGATGGCAAAGTCTTTCTTTCCACATCCGAATAAACTTTGTTAAAGAAGCGATAACAAAAACACTGCCATATGTACATAGAACAAAAACCATGATTACACCACTGTAGAACTGTTATGTGAAATTTCTATTTTGTATGAGTATTTAAAACTGCCTGTAGGGTAGTCTGTGAGTGTTGTATTTAGTGGTGTGGAGTAAAGTCTATTTATGAGTCTTTATAAAGTGCAATGTGGAATTGTTTATTGGTTAGGAGTCCAACGAATGTTGATTTATCAAGAAACAAGTGCCACATAATCCCTTTGCATGTTTTCTATAATCATAGCAGATGAGAGATGAGGTAGATGTGACCTAAAACAATACAGCAAGCATTATATTAACTCTTTTAAAAGTGCACAGCGGGGTTGTTTAATTGGTATTATTGAGTCCACCACATTTCCACTTTGTGTGAATTCTATGTTTTACCACAACAGTTGTTTTAAAGTTTTCTTCACTGTCGTCAGCATCAACTTTATGAGCCACTGTTAAAAAGACCATAAAAAAATCGTCTAACTGGCAGCTGGACTCATAGCAGTTAAAAAGAATTTTACAGCTTATTTGCACATTGTGAGTACCAACTGCAGTTTTAAAAACATTTGTTTTTACACTCATTTTAACAGTTGTGGGCATTGTTGCGCGGTCCATCCACTCTTTCTTGAGGCCATTCTTGCATGCATCAGACTCGATGAAGAATAGCTCCAGAATAGTCATTCTTCTCCAAATTTGCCACAAATTATTGGCACATCAAAGCTTAATCTGGAGACGGAGGCAAAGATGTCATCACCGGCTTGAATTTGCTCTTCACCAAATCCTACCCGTACTAATTGGGCTGGGATAACTTCGGATTTGATACACTCTCATTGTACCGAAAAATGGGTGGTATAGGCTCGCATGATAGATTGTAAAAGGCAGCTCTAGTAGAGATGCCGACCGACCGACCCTCTGATTGTGCCGGTTTCTTGCCTTGTAAATCCCACATCAAGAAACTGAATTTGGTCTCACCAGCATCAAAGAAGCACACACACAGCTCATTCGCCATAGTCTAAATGCTACACAATAAATTGATGCAACATCTGTAAGAATTATTACCATACAAAGACGTTCCTTTCACTAGCCATTCGCGCTACCCCAACCTCTGTATAGATATATGTTTTGTCGCAGGAGTATATAAGAAACAACGTGAACCTATTTACATGCTCTGGATGCTCAGAAGGCCGCATTTCTTACCTTTTGCCATGCTATCATGGGCAGATGTCAACTGGGAGATTTGCTGGCGAGGAAAGCTGCGTAGCAGTCGGTCACAATCAGTCTCAATTATAACTTTCTCCCGGACAGTGAGGATGCTTTCTCTTGGAGTAGTTATTGATCACCCAACGTATTTGTAATGTGATATTGACTCGTTATGTGATATGACTCGTGCTTCAGGCTCACATTATCTTTCCAACCTCCACACAATGGCCATATGATGTGCTTGCTAATAGACGCTAATTTTCCATCTTCTGGTATAAGAATACCTCTTTGAAATGCCAATTTTTAAGTATAGAGATTATTTAGAGTAATTGTTTTCCTGATTTTTGAAAATTGTTTAAAAATTATGAAGAGAGGCAATTTGTGTTAATTTAGTCCATAATCTGCACTTATTTATAATAATGGACCCATTCAGAATATTGCTTATAGATATGAGTTTAACTTCCACACACGTTTGGAAGGGTTTGACAGAATTTGGCTCAGGGATGATGACAAGGTTAATTCCTTTTCACAACTCGAATGTGGCAGAAACATCGTCTGTCAAAGCAATCTATTAGCCTGCCCATCAGAGCATTAACTGTGTGGATTTTGTTTTGGCTGCGCCAAGTAACAACAAGGGCAAGAAACAGGCACAATCGTATTGTCTGCCTACTACCGGTGCAGCACTTTTACTAGCTACCATGAGATACCACGCGATGATTAGGTAAATTGACATATCAATCCGAGTTGCGGCTACCCATTACTGCAGATGGGATTTTAGTGGATGACAAATTCAAGCAAGTGGTGCATTTGCCTCGTGCTCTAGATGCAATAATTCATTCGGTGAAGTGTGATTGTACCAAGCTTTGATGTGCCATCAATTAGGCAAAGTCTAAAATGGACTGCACCGTACAGAAATTATTGGATTTTCCAACGAGTCTTAAGAATTTCCAAAAATTGTGGACCTAACCAATGTCCCCCTCCTGGCCATGAGGACTACAACCGTTATTTAGTAACCTTACATTGTCATTATTTGGGTCTTCAAGAATAACCTGAAGTGAATTGATGGTGAGCTTGCGCATGATAAATCCATTATTTGTGGGGGGGCTCATACCAATAATTTTTAAACCACCCTAACTGCAACTTTAAAAGAATTTTAAATATGCTCACTTTGCTGTTTTGTGGCACATTCTGCCCTATCTGGTCTGTTATGATATAGGACTCGTGCACAGTGAATTGGTCATAGTGAGCTTTTCTTTGGGGATAGATCCTATTGTGGGAATCATACCAATTAAACACTGCACAGTGCAATGTTAAGGATCTCATACCAAGTAAAGTACTCCACATCCAGCTCTAATACAACACTCATGACTACCCTACAGACGCTTTAAATGTACTCGTACAAAGTTGACCGCTCTACAGTTCTACAGTGTGTGATTATGGGTTGTTCTATGTAATTGCGACAGTGTTTTTTGTTATCTTGATTAGCCCTCGTCTTCCCAAGGGGGGCGGCACCCCGTAACTTTCCTCCGGTGCGTTTCGCACAATGCTCCAGATATTGTTTTCTCATTCTCTTTGGTAATTTATCGATTTTTTTGTGTTAAGGTATCACCTTCACCGGGGTTAGGTATGCCGTCAAAGTCAATAGTGTGTGTGTGGGTGGGAGGAGTGCCACTCAAGGATATTTATGGTCACCTCTTTAATGTACATATTCTATGAGTATGCTCATACAACTTTATGTCATGTAAACTAGTCAATTGCCACCTTTAAATTGCCATGAAAATCCAATATTCTTACCTTTATATTGGTTTTTTGCCTATTTTTCTGGAATAGATGACAATTTTGCAACTTACATAGTTTGATTGCCATCATTGTGAATGCCATACTAGTTTGGTTCATACTTATTTTTTGTAATCAATGTAAAAGAGGACAATAGCTCCCACTGGTATCAAAATCATAAGCATGGGGGTGGAAAAAAATCCTTGGTAAGATAGGGGTCAAAGTCATAATGGCGTGCCTTTAAAATACAATTTACAAGAGGTTTGAAAGAATCACTTTTTAATCTTACCAAATCGGAACATCTTTTATACATCTTGATATATTAATGGAACTGTGCCACCATGATAATTACTTGTTATGAAACTCACCACTAGAATTACTGCTGCAAATTACAATAACATGTAATTGGCGGCCATTTGAAAAAAAAATGGCTGCCAGTCTGAATGTCCCTCTTCTAAATCTAGCTTTATCCTTCCCAGAGATGTTTGTAGGTTGTATTAATCATGACGTTTTGAGCACCACAACTAACTTCATAGCCCCTTCACAACTCGAGTTATGATTAGAAGTATACCAAAATGGCAGCCATTTTGAAAATCAGATGGCCTCCAGCTGCCACCCGCTGGGAATTCTCCACCAAAACTTTTTCTGTGGTTCTTTGGGACCTACTTAAGGTATATAAATAGGTGTGATGCTTTAATCATTGAATCCCACGGAATTCCACAGTCCCCTTTACTATATGCATCATTTGCTGCACTACGAATCACGGTGTCAGGGATCCCTGTCATCTGTCTACATATTTAAAGACACTATCAGTGATTGAAAAATCTTTTGAATTTGCAGAATAGTTTCCAAAGTGTAAGGATAGTCCTGTAGAATTCTGAAAAAGCCATAAGTCACCTTTTTCAGCTGTAGAATTAACAGACAAGGAAGAACGGCAGTGTTCCAAAATACTATTCTCCATTCAATTACGTGTTGTAGTAGTGTACGTTCGTACAGTAATGACTAAAATCTCTGATTCTGTCCTTTTAAAGTTGCGTCTGGTCTTATCATTTGCAGGGTAGTTAGGATACTGTACTTGTACGTACATGCAAAAATCTGATTTTGATGATATTTTTTCGCTTTGCTGATCTTAGCAAATCACTTGATAGTGTCTTTAATCACTCAAACCTTTTGTACTTGACTGTGTTACACTGTCTGCTAGCTCCGGCTATGTATGTAATGTTCTCTATCAGCAAAGCGCAAACCTTTGATCGAATCAATCGGATTGGATGAACAGTTTATCTTTGAAGTAACAGTTGAACCATCTCCTTCTTCTCATCTTCTCTGGTAGAAGCTAGGGCTGACTCCATGAACCTGGGTATGCGAGTAGTCGTAAAAACAATATCATTCGTATCTCTGTCATTACCACATGCGTATATTCAATGTTCTAAATGATAACATCCGGACCCATGCTGTATAATTCTTCAATATATAAGCGGAGGACCGCAAATTATATACTTGACCATGAATTCTAAAACAGAAATTAACAAAAGAGATTGCCAGCAAATCCAACGGAGCGTTGTATTTAGGCACTCTAACGGTCTCTCTAAATCAGTCTGACATCCAGACTGGACATTTATGTAGCAACCAAATCACTTAGTAAGTCATTAGCGAGGTAGATGCCATACACTCTATGTAACTTGTACGGGAAATGTGGAATTCATTTGAATCGAATCGATCCATGAACAACGAATTCTATTCAACGTCTTTAAGGTCATTGCCGCGTCTGGATTCTGAAATTTACGTCCTACTCAGTAAATTAGAATCGCTAGCGGTGACCCGAGCGGGCCAAAGCGTCAATCCAATAAATCGATCTCCCGCCGCTCGCTGCCGCTTTGCTGACGCAATCAATAAGTCCACGATCTCTTATTTATACCCATACTGCATCTGGCTGTGGGGACAGTCCTTCTATGCTGTTGTTTTGTTGTCTCCATCGGGGCTAGGGGACAACCAAGTGTAATTC
>JAMKCH010039027.1:0-24704 GCA_023653785.1 Ophioderma brevispina
TAACGGATAAGGACCACGCCTCCGTGCATTCGACAGGCTAATGCACTTGACCGTCGCATGCAATTATCCTGTAGAAATGCATTAGTCTAGGTCCTTATCCTTATCCATAATTGGTAGCTGATAGGCACACCATCAATATGTGTGTTATAGTTGTTCAAGATGATTTTTAAAAATCAACTTTTCTTAGGTAAGTTGGGAGGAACAAGGTCTTTAATCATAAGAAAGGTGATTTCAGCCATTTCTAATAATATGTGTAATATGTAACATTTATGCATTAACCAATATAGAAGGGTGTGTATTCCACTATTTGAGTCTTTGAGAATGAAACAATTATGGTTAGCAGCTACAAAAAAATAGGCCTTTTCAAGCCCTTTGCAATTGCTAACCATTTCTGCTTCTTTCAGTAATTCTCAACTTCCGAAAATATCATTTAATCCGACAAACCATAAAAATCTACAACTGAATTTATCACTTCCTGTCAAATAAATACATAACCCCCTCATGTCAAAAATGAAATGCCCTCTTGAATTCAACCAATCCCATCACTCACATAATCTTGACAAAATAAAATACAATGTGCTCTCAAATTCTCAAAGGAGTTTCCATTTCCCTAATCAATTGAAATCTACCTCTCTTAATGCCATTTCCTCCTTACACAATCAACATAGGTCTTCAAACTCTCAAGAAAACAACAAACCAATCAGCAATCTCCATTTGAAGAGTTGGTCCAGAACTGAATAAATGACAAGATTTATGTTTTTCCCATTTACTTCATGACTCCAAACCTCTACCTCCCGAGGACCGTTTATGCTAAGAGGAAATTGCTAATTTTGTGTCAGGTATACCCATGGGGACTAGGATAATACCTGGAGAGTCCCCACATCCGTTCTTACAATGGAAAATGCCATGCTTCTGGTATAAAGTTTTTGGGCTCTTTCACAATCAAGGATTGAAACAAGCTGTAATGTTTCATTTATGTATGGAGTGAAAGCGTTTGCACAGGAGAATCAGTCGGCTCCTCCTATCAATGCACTGCTTATGTTCCGTTTTCTGAAATCTGTTTTTGCTATCATGATTTGCTATCTATTGTCTTGCTGTAAAATTATTCTGGGAGTTAACAAGGTGAATTTGTTCTCAGCACACTCTTAAAGGAAATGTCATGATTTGAATATTTGGAAAATTTGGTAGGATACATATAAATCAAAATAAGTGAAAATGTGCACATTTGTTTGAGTATTTTGCCTTTAATTTCCGCCCCAAGAGCTTACGCGAAAAACGATTACGACAATCCACATCGAAGGCAAATGTGGACGTCAAAGTGATGACCATCCCTAATTTACGTCTTGTGACACATATCGCCAGTGTGCCACTTCAATAAAATTAAACACCCAATGAAAGAAACAAAGATGTCATTTTGTAAATTTTTTTCTAATTTTATTATACTTTCATGAATCCATCCATATTACAGTCAGCAATAACAATTCGAGTCAAACACGATTGTTTTGGTCATCACTTGACGTCACGAGGAGAGAAAATTGGGTGCTTTTGAATAATGAAGCCGTTGGCGAAAAATCCGCCCGTTCTTCTAGTCAAAAGCAAAAATAAAAGCCTGCTATTTTGTAATTTACATCAAAATGTATTTTTTTTCGGGGATCGTGATGATGTACATATATTTTATGAATGTAAGCCAAACTGAAGCTTGACAAAATCCTTGACATATTTCCTTTAAAGAAAGGCACTATCATGACACCGAAAATAATCAACATATTTAAAATTTGCAGGAATAGCTTAAAAGTGTATGATTGCTGTAAAGTTATTTTTTTTCCAACTGAAAAACTGATAAGAAACGGAAGAAACAGCTTCTTCAAAGATATGAATCTCCATTGAATTAACGTGTTGTGGTAAGTGTCCGAACAGACAGGAATTACTAAAATTCTCCAATTTTGTCCTATTAGGCTGCTTTCAGGCGTATCATTGTAGGTTATGTTAGGACAACCTATATTTGTTACAGACATGAAAAATCTATTTTTGGTGATTTTTTCCTGTTTTAAAGCAAATCACTGATAGTGCCTTTAAATATTTGTTTGTTTCCCTTGAGAAAGATTTTTTTTTTTTAAAATCTTGAAATGTTGGGTGTTTTTGAATGTCTTTATAAAGAACTCTTCTATCCCCATTTTGATGTTGTGTAACAAATAAAAATAATTTTCTTTCCTTGCCCTAAATATATGCATCTGTGTTTGTGTGCGTCTGCATGTATATGTATTGCATGTGGTGTGGGGTATGCATTGATATATGTATCTGTGCGGGTGCGTGTGTGTGTGTGTGTTGTGGAACGCAGGATCTACGCAAAGTACTATTGGTTGTCCTTACCCATATTTTACCGAATCAGATGCAGATTCCATCCTCATGCACACCATTGGGTCCTTCACAACGAGTGCATCAATGATGCCAGAAACCCATCATTGGTATGGTTAGGGAATGCATAGTTTGGGGGTCTAGGTCATGAAGGGTCATTACAGGTCAATGACATATAGCCCATGGTCTTGGCAGGTATCTTGAGCAATTTTGGTGGCTATATAACTCCTCACACTTGGAAAATGTTTTGATTTGGGGCAAAGGTCAATTCGGGTCACATGGAGGTCAAAAGGCATTGGGCCCTAAGTGGGCATTTTTGCAATACCATCAGAGTTCTGGACCGGGTTTCTTAATAGTATTTTACTAGGCGGTCCTTGGATTTGGCAATCACCGTGTTTTGTTGCGATCACCTGGATTGAATGACTCTCATTTGTTTCGTTCATGTGACTTGAATACCCCTGATGTCCTTGTCATGAGCTTTAAAATAACTTTTCAAACATCGCCCCCTCCTCCCACCACGTTTTTCACCTGTATACTAAGTGTACCCCATTTGACGACCTCCTTTGACCTTGAATGACCTGGATGACCTTTTGTGTACCCTTATTTTCTTGCATCAAGTTTCATGTGTCCATAAAACAACCCCAGGTTTAACCCCATTTGACCTTTGATCCTTGAATGACCCCTAATGACCCACTAGCTTGAGGCATACGTGCTAGATGAGTATACTGGAAGTTATTTTTACCTAATTGCGCCCCAGGTGCTTCATATCCATACGTCAAAGCATGGGTATGAAGGCACGGCCAAGTTACCCAATAAAATGGCCCCCTACATACCTTTTGACTTGCAAAATAAACCCCTCGCAACGTGATCCCACACAAAACATGTACGGCGAAACTCTACCACATACCAAAACTCATATCCATAGAGGCGTCAAGCACGGCCAGTTACCCGATAACGACAACCCCTTGAGACCTTTGAATCCAAAATTCCCCCTCGAAAACGTTACCACAAAACTCGTAACGGGAAACTACCCAACCACCAAAGCAAAACTCATATCCATCACTTAAAATCACGGCCAAGCTACCTCAAAAACATCCCTGAAATGAACCTTTGGACCCCCAAATGACCCATCAAAACGTGATCACAAACTGTATGGCAAAACTCTACCACCATTACCAAAACTCATATCCATATATCAAAGCACGACCACGATAATGACCCCTGTATGACCTTTGACAACCAAAATGACCAAAGTGACCCCTGGCTCGAAACGTGACACAAAACTCGTACGGCACAACTACCACCATACAAAACTCTTATCCATATATCAAAGACGCCAGTTACCCGATAAGCCCCTAGATGACTTTTGACCCCCCAAAATGAACCCATTGACAATGTGACCACAAAACTCGTACGGATAAACTCTACCCTACCACCATATCAAACTCATATCCATACGTAATAGCACGGCCAAGCTACCCAAAATGAGCCCATGAGACCTTTGACCCCCAAAGGACCCCTCGAAAACGTGATCACAAAACTTGTATGGCAAAAACTCACCCATCACAAAACTCGTATCCCATATCTCAAGCACGCTAACGCCCCCCCTGGACGACCTTTGACCCCAACTGACCCCTGCCCCAAAGCCGGCCAGGTTTCATCCAATAACGAGACCTGAATTACGTTTCCAGAGCTGCCAACTTGGATTTTGGAATCAGGGAGATTTGATTTTGGAAATCATTGCGATTTGATCTTGGAATCAGGGATATTTGATCTTGGATCAGGGAGATTTGACCTTGGAATCAGGGAGATTTTTTTTTTGAATTCGTGAGCACCTAGGTCATCAAGAGGGATACCGCCAATGGATACTGTCTTAAAGAAATCAATTGAAATCTCCAAAATTTAGAAAAAACTAAAAAATTAAAAAAAAAAACCATTTCATTTTTTTTAAAGAATGACAGTAAAGGTTGAATTAAGTCAACTGAAAAGGTTCGTACTTGAAACGGAAGGCCACCTACATAGTTATGAACTGCATCATGAGATAGAGCTCTTTTAAAATAAAGCTTTCCCGAAAAAATTGACAGGGCTGCGCCGTCTGACATCCCCCTTTAATGCACCGTCAACAGGCACTAAGCCCATATGGAGATTTAAAAAAATTTGAAGAAAATGTTGAAGTAAAGTCAACTTTTAAAGGCTCATACTTGAAAACGGAGCCACTTACAAACTGTTAAATGCAAACCTGCATCATGAGATAGAAGCTCTTTAAAATACAGCTTTCCCCCTCAAAAATTGACAGGGCTATCCGCCGTCTGACAGCCCCTTTGGGAACTTCAGTGGGAACAAATTCCATAACCAGGCACTAAAATAAGTATAACCTACGTAACACTTTTTGCATAATAGCAAATAATTCAAAAGGCAAACAGCAAATCACAAACAGGTCAATTCTTGTAGGCCTATCCCATTGCACCACAATGGAGTTAATTTTTAACCTTTAAGACACAGCATACACTAATGTTAGGCAAATTTGGGTCTCTCTTCGTACTTTTTGTTTATTATTCTTTTGAGACTTGGTTGCAAATACCCGGTTATTACATAACTTAAAGGGGGCCTTCTGAATCACTGGTATACACTCTTGTCAAGTAAACATTTCACTAATGACATGAAGTTTTACAATCAGTTGTCGCAAAGCACTTTACATTTGACCTTCTAACTAAAGCCCAATTACCGGAGACTTTTCTGTGCAATATTGAAAGGAATGTAGAATGGTCTAATGTCTCCGTGTAAATTGGTCACTTTCCCCCAATTTTACTGCACCTTCAATATTGCATGTGAATAGAGCACTGCTCTATTTTTCCATGCCATGTCACGCCCCATAGGACCCATAACTACCCGCCTTGGAATGTTGATGGGTTTTGCAGGTAGTTACACCAGGTTTAACCAATCAGGGAGGGTCAAATATGTTTGCCCATGCATATGTCTGTCTGAAGTCCAGGGCAGGTCTCCCAGTATAACATATCACATTTTGCATTTAAAATGATCAAGAAAAAGATACATAAACTGGTAGGGAGTTGTATCATGAGGAGGAAGTGTTGTGGAATGTTATTAAACTAATGGAATTATTCAACCAAGAAGCTAGGACACAAATCACAGAATATTGTTGGTTTTTTTTCTGTTCAGTTGGCTTGTATGCCAGTCAAAGGCAAAACAAGAATTTTCTTCTCCTAGCTACTGTAGGAGCCATTGTTAAATTATACACTGCAGAGTGCCCCTCTAAATTATAACGACATGTATGTTATATTATACCTGGAAACTGGATTTCTAGCTCATCAATACCACATCACAGTGTAGAAATTAACATTTGTGTATATGCAGAATGGATTCCAAAAGTTGGGCGGTAGCCCTGGTCAAATCAGGTCAACTTGCCAGGACAAAAAGTCCTTGTGTAAATTGAACTCAGGGCAAGTCATAATCACAAATTTAGGGACAGTTAATTTCCAAATGTCTCCCTGTAAATTGGGCTTACAGGCCAATGGTCACACTTACCTCAGAAGAGGGAATATTTAACACAAACTATTTTTAACAATCTATATTTTTAAATTCCAAGTAGGCCTTCTTCTGATTAACCATAAGTTACTTTAAATATTTATTAATTTAATCAGGTCTCATTATGAGAAAACTCAAGTTTTAAGTCATTTACCACAATCAATTCCCCCACATTCATGTGAAAAATTCAAGGGCTGCCTGCAAAAATTGTTGATGTGGTCTGGTTTGTTTGACATTAAATCTACTCAAGCAAATGAACTGTGCATTGTGTTTTTTGACCTCAGTACCTGGTAAGCCCTGCATGCTTGGTAAGATATGGTAACATGATCACTGTTTCATTTTCGCCCGAAGAACCACATAAAAACGGTTAATAGGTGACACATACAACCAAATAGCATTCAGTTAAGAAAGACGGACAAGCGCGGCATCAAATGGTGCCAAACTGACAAAAAGAAAAGATAAAAAAGTTACCCAACATGACTCCCGCCACTGAAATTTAAAGAATCAAGCCCAACACGAGAACCCCCAGTGTCTGACTCCAACTAGAACTAGGTAGCTTTTCGTCAAAAATGCAAATAAACCGCTTTTCCCCGACTAGTATGAGAAAAAAAGAACATGCCGCTCTCGATAGCAATAAACCCATAATGAATTGATGGTTAAAAAGTTGATGCCACTATTTCAAACGCAGAAGATTGTCCTTTTAAAGGACTATCTTTTGTTTAACTCAATCACTATGAAAGTAAATCTTTTTTTGGAATGTATAAGGCAATTAACAAACCACCATTGCAGATGATTTTGCAGCAGATTATGAATAGTGATTTATACGAAAAGTGGTTTATAAATAACTATTTTAGGGAGGGGGTGCATGAGTACATTATAAAAGTACATCCCACTAAGCGATGGTTGTCTTTTTAAAAAGCCTATTCTTGTATTTCTAAGTTTGTGAAAATTACAATAAAGTATAGGTACAACTGCAATGCATTATGGGATTTGTCTAAACCCCTCTATGCATAACCCAGCCTTTAATGTTATTAAGATCAGAACGAAAACTGTCTCAAAACACTGAGTGGATGTGGTTAAGCTAGGCAGCTGCTGAACCAAGAGATAACCAGCTCATACAAATATTAATTGAATGAGATAATTTTTGATGTTTGTCTACTTGATTTTTACATTTTATTTCCTGTATTGATATATTGCCATTGTGTAGCTAAAGTGTGATTTGATGATTGATATAATCGACGTCAAATCAACCAGATAGAGCATGTGTCCAGGGCCAGAGCAAGGACACGGTGAATTTAGCCAAAAAACAAAAAAAACAGACCAGAGCACAAAATCTGCAAAGTGTTGAAACTGAAACCTATTTTTTTCAGGGGAATATAAGGAGTTGTGCACCACTATATCTCTATATTACTAAAAAAAATACATCGGTCCTCGGACCGCTTGGGTTCGCCTTGCCGTCACGGTTTTAGTGAATGATAGCCTAACATTGACCTTTGACATGTGACCTTGGACCTCAAAAACAAATGGACGGTTGCATGTAAACTCCATAACCAAGTTTGGTTCCTTGAACTTCAACTTTTCCAATGAGGTCAAACTTGACATTTCAGCCTATTCTACAACTTGACATCACATGATATGACCTTTGGTATGACATCAACAACTGAGGAATCCCATGTACACCTATGATTCCAGTGTGGTTCCACTTGAACTTCAACTTTTCAAATGAGGTCATTACATATTTTAGCCTTATTTTACAACTTGACCTTCAATGACCTTGACCTCGGTCATGTGACCATGTACCTCATCAACACAAATGGGAGATGCCTTATTGCACCTGTGACCCAAGTTGGTTTAATACATCAAAGATGAGGAATTACCAGGCAATGTTCTGACAGACATTAGGATTGTACAAACAAAGCTATATATCACCAAAATTTTGCCAAGACTTTAAAGACAATGGTTACAATGGACTACGTTAAAAGTTGTAAGTTTCTTGCATGTAATTTGTGCATTTCGCAATTTTAGGATTTTCACTTTTTTCAAGCTATTCTACATAGAATTTACACACAAAATAAAAAAAATTTTGCATGTTCTTAATTTAGGGCTTGCTCAGAAGTGCGCGAAAACCGGGGGGGGGGGGGCCACTGTATTTCCAAGGTGTGAATCATGCCGTGATGGCCTCCCAAAATGTACCCTAAGGGCGTATGTCACTTGGCAGGAAAAAATTCCAATAAACACGTATTTTGGTTGATTTTGCTACCCTAAACAAGTACTTGGGTTTGAATTTGTACCCTTAACAAGTGTTTTGTTTAATTTTACTCCCTAAACAAGTCTTTGCATAACATAATTTTTTAAAATAACCCTAAACAAGTATTGGGACATTCAGTATTTTGCTACCCTAAAAGAGTACATTTATAAAATGTACCTTTAACCATACACTGAACAGCCTATAGTCTCTTATTATATCTTTACCTGAAAGGAAATATTCCCACATGTGTATGTGTATCTTATGTGTAAAGCATCAATTTGCGCATTGTCTAGGGCCTAATAAGTTTTTAAAAATTTTAAACAATTAAATAAATTTCAAGTCTTCTTAAAGTTGTCCGAGTTCTTTTGGAAATTAATGAGTCTTGTCGAATGTCGTAATTTAATTGACAGGGGTTTTCTGCCAATTCAGCCATTTCATTGAATAAAACACGGACTAAATATTCATGAACTCAATTTTGATTGAAAGAAAAAATTAGAGAAATTCTTTTTTATACGCACATTTACTTGTAACGATCGGTCATAGGGTAGCTTAGCACGCAAAAAAATAAAACTCCCAATTATAAAGGGCTATAGGGCCTATGTGTATGAGAACAATGACGACATAGACGAAAATAGATAAAATAAGGGCTAAACGGTTTTTAAAATGTACTCAGGTCTATCTATGGGAAATAAGGAGAAAATCGAGAACAAACCCCACTATTTTCCATCATTTTCACGGATTCAAATTGTAACACCCTAAACACGTATTTTCGATGTGAAAAAGCATACCCCTAATTTTGAATTATTTAGATTTTGAATCCTTAAACAATGACGTGCGCACATCACCTGATCTCAAAAAACGACCCTAATACGCGTTTTTGTACACGAGCATGATATCACACCTTGGAATACAAGTGTGCCCCCCCCCCCCGGGTGCCGGAAAAGCACAAAAATTAATATAGCGTTCCCTGAATATTTCACTTTTACAGTACCCCTTTAATCTTCTTCTTCTTCTTGCGTATGAGGCAGCAGCTAAATATGTTGTAGACGACGGAGCCAGCCACTGTTGATTGGTTGGGGTGTGAAAGTCGATGTCCACGGTGGAAGAAAGGTAGGGCACTCGTTGAGAGTGACCGCACTCTGTGATGGAGAACACATTGGCAGGGCTGGGATGGTCACCCATTGGTCATATTGCGTTGAAGGGACTGCAATCTGTGCGAATACGGTTTAAGGTGCCCATTCCGGGCGTGGAGATTAAACTACCAGGTGGTGTTCTGTCGTGGGTGTGATAGTGAAGTGGTCTGGTCTTGAAGTTTCTAGCCAGGCAATATTCTAGGTCTGTAAGATGTTGAATGGGGAGCTGGAGAGTTTTAGCAGCGTGTGCGACAGAAAGGTCGGCGAGAGCACAGTCTTTGTCTGCGATCTGTGTTTTGTTTAATACCCCCAACAACAATAAAAAAAAATAATCTGTTGATGTATACATTGGCTCTGGGGGGATGGAGGACTTTGAGAAGTTAATTGGGTTTGCTCCCTTTGTAGCCACGGCAATAAGTACTTTGATTTGTCCCCTACTTTTAGAAATGCTTATTAAAAAGTGATTTACAATGCAGGCCCCCAGAAAATCTGTAGTCCGAGATCAGATGTGTTGTGTAATTTCACATCGGAGGAGCAACTTACATGTCTCTGGAGTAATTTTGTTGATGTTACCATAGTTACTGTATTATTGGCTATTCAACCTTTTGCATTCCTTAAGGTGAAAGCAAAGTACAGGCATTTTTTAGGATTACTATTTTAAGGTAAGGATGATCTCTGTTATTCCCCGGAAAAATATGATAAACTCAAGATTTACTACCAATCATTCGAAACTTGACCTTATAAAGAAGAAAATCTATGCATTATTTTTTTTCAAAATTTCAAGTGGCCATTTCTTCTTTTTCAAAATGTTCCTAATTTTTTATACAACAATATTTCTAGCCAGGAGAGGGCTATATCATATTCAAACTCAGGAGGTAGTTTTCCAAAATATTGCATTTTATTTTAGGTCTTCAAGTCTACACACGTTCTACTCCCTTCAGTACCAGCTTAGTTTGTTTGTTTTTAATTTCAAACAGTATTTTTGGTGGTGATCCATGTATTCATTTGACAGCACCCAATTACAATAGAATCTTCAGTCATGCCACCATTCATGACTGCTGACACAATGTATATATTCGTATCCAATTACTAGAGATTAACCGAATGACGGTATTTGGAAATGCAGGCGGGTTATGACCTTATCGGTATCTGATCGGTATTGGCAAATATTATATTTTTACCGATTTCTATACCGATTGTTAAATATAATATCAAAGAGAGGTCAAACTTGAATTAAAAATTGTACTAAAAACTGATGGCCAAACAGTGAAAAAAAATTGAAACCTAAAACAATCAACTTTCTTATTTGATGTACACAAGAGTGTGTATGTGTTCCTAACTTATTATTTCGCAGTTTTAGTGGTTTACCTAAATCGATAGAGCGACGTTTCGGACAGCTGTCTGGCTGTTGAAAACGGCAATGAATAACGCCAAAAAAAAATACACAGAAAAAAATCGGAATCGGAAATGAACCGATTTTGAAATTTTTAAATCTGTAATCGATATAACAGTTAGTAGGGTGACGGTTATACTAGAATCCAGTTGATAGTGGAATAGCCTTATTTTTTGGTAGGTGGAGGTATGAATTAAGGGGATGGTTTTTTGTGTTTTTTTTTCTTTTTTTTTTTTAACCCGGTTTTTTTTTATATTAAAAAAAACTTAGCCGTGTATGGTGGTATGATGAGCGCTATAGCTACGATGGCCAACCCTGAGCGGTTTGACCATTCACAGTCCCAATCAATAATCAAAGTATAACCTACGAAGTGCCAAAGAACGCGCAAACTAAATCCAGGAATCGTTTCAGTGAAAGCAAGGTGAAAGCTGATATTATGAATAGTGAAGATAAAAGTTTGCATTGTTACAAACAGGTGACGAGGCCTTCTAAACTTTATGATATGTTGTTATATAGCAATGTTTAAAGCAATTATGGGATAGACACAACTGTGCATCACATAGATAAATACAAAGTATGACTGACGAACAAACGTAATTTTGTGTTGCCGGGTTTTTTCAATCCATTCTCTTTTGTATTGCGAGGAAGAAATCAAGATTTTTGGGTATTTCTGTCCCATATTTGGTTAGTTTGGCACTGACGAATTCCAAACCCGCCCATAAACTCTCCCACCAATTGGAATCTTAATATGACACTACCAATTAACTATAGATGCTCTAACATAATTGACCAGCGTGTCTTCGTCAGCCCCTACCACCATTCTTAAGCTTACCTCTTGATGGTTCATATAAATTATAGCTGGCCTTTCGGACCAAACAGCAAGAAGCATCCATAGGTAAAGGCTGACTCAAGATTTTCCGAGGAGGGGCAATCAATGTTTCAAACAAATATGGTTCCCCCCCCCCCCCCCCGACCGAAAGAAAATGACGGATTTTGGCAAATATCAGCGTGATTTTGAGACCAAAAATCACCATTTTGTTTTTGGAAAAACAGCGATTTTGGGCCAAATTGGTTAAAAATCTCAAAATTTGCCCCCAAATATTTCACTTTCGCCCATTTGCCCCCCCCCCAGACAAAGAGGTCTGGCGCCGCTACTGGTCAGTGGTTTCAAATGTACGAATTATTGTTGAATAATCTGAAATATAAATTTGTTGCCAATGGCTGTCTTTGATGTGAGACCCTGTTCGTCAAATCACGCAAGAAATGGTGGGATTGAAGATTCAAATCCAAAAAATAATTCAGCAAAAAGTTGCACTTTGGGTACTGCGCTGTACATCCATGCTACATTGAAAATTCTAAAAGTGCAACTTTTGCTGAACCACTGTGTTTCGGGCCTTCTTTCTCCGCTATCTCAAGCATGATTTTGATGAACAAGGTATGGTATCATATGAAAAGCCAAGACCTTGGCTAAACGATGAGATTTCAGAATTTGCACAATGGTGGACATTTGAACAATATTGACTAGCCAAAAATGTTTCTTTTGTTCCAGGTGTATACCGGTGGAGCACCTTTACTAAATCCTCGAGTCTTGCAATGTTAGATGGGCAACCCATTTAAAAACATTAACAGAAAAAAAGCGGCGGAATCGGAATGAACCGATTGAATTTAAAATCGTAACGATTAACTTATAACAGTGATTAGGGTTGATACGGTTATACTAGAATCCAGTTGATAGTGAACTAGACACTTATGTTTTGTAGGTGACGGTACTGAATTAAAGGGGAATAAGTATATAAAAATTTTAGTCCGTGTATTGGGTATGATGAGCGCTGATAGCCATATCCAAACCCTGAGCGGTTGGACAGTCACAGGTCCCCAATCAAATAATCCAAGCATATATTAAACCCTCGAATGTTCAAAAGAACGCGCAACTAAAAAAAAATCCAGGGGGGGGAGGAATAGTTCAGTGAATGGAAAGCAGGTGATGAAGCTTGATTTTATGAATAGTGAAGATAAACGTCTGCATTGTTAAACAGGTGACTGAAGTCCTTCTAAACTTTAGGATATGTTGTTTATTATAGCAATGTTTAAAAGCCATTTGGGATAGACACACTGTGCCATCACATAGTATAAAATACAAAGTATGACTGGAAGAACAACGTAAATTTATTTGTAGTGGTCAGTGTCTCAATCGATCTCTTTTGTTTTGCGAGGAAAGAAAGAAATCAAAGATTTTTCTGGGTATTTCTGTCCCTATTTTGAGGCAGCAAAATGGACGAATTCCAAACTCGCCCATAACTCTCCCGCTAATTGGAATCTTAATATAGACACTACCAGGACTATAGATGGTCTTAGACTATTTTGACCAGCTGGTTCTTCTTCAGCCCTAACACCATTCTTAGCTTTACTCTTGATTGGTCATAAATGCTCTAGCTGCCTTTCTGACCAATCAGCAAAGACATTCATTAGGTTAAGGATGACTCAGAGATTTTCCGATGAGGGCGCACTCAATTTTAAACAAATCATGGTTCCCAAACCACCCCCACACCCCCCCCCCCCCACCCCCCCCCACCCACCCCCCCTCCCCCCCCCCCCCCCCCCCCCCCCCCCCCCCCCCCCGACCGATAAGAAAAATGACGGATTTTGGGCAAAAATCAGCGTTTAGACCAAAAATTCACCATTTTTTTTTGGAAAAACATACACTTTTGGGCCAAAAATTGGTTAAAAAATCTCCAAAAAATTTTGCCCCACAAAATTGCACTTTGCGACCATTTGCCCCCCCCCCCAGAAAGAAAAAGGACGGTCTGGCGCCGCTACTGGTCAAGGTTGTTCAAATGTCCGGACTATTGGCATAATTCTGAAATATACATTTGGTTGCCAAGGACTTGTTTTTGAATTGTGAGACCTGTTCGCTCAAAATAACGCAAGAAATGATGGAGATTGAAGATTCAAATCACAAAAAATAATTCACAAAAAGTTGCCACTTTGGGTAATGCGCCTGTACAGAGAACATTGGAAATTCTAAAAGTGCAACTTTGCTGAAGCCCACTTGTGTTGGGCCTTCTTTCTTCTGCTATCTCAACATGATTTGATGAACAAGGTACATATGAAAAAGCCAAGCCCTTGATCTACACGTGTATATTCAGAATTTTTCACATGGTTGGGAACATTTGAACAATTTATTGACTGCCAAAATGTTTCTTGTCAGGTGTATAAGGTGGAGCACCCTTTAATACATCCTCGATGTATTGTCAATGTATATGGCGCACCTTACTTAAAGACATATCAGTGAGTCACCCGAACGAGTCACCAATATTTTTAAACACTGCTGGGATGATTATAAGTGAAGGATATGTCTGTAGATTATCATAAGTTTATTTTTGTGCAACTGAAAAATTGATAGAAAAGGAAAAAAAAAAACAGCTAGTGTCAAAGATATGAATCTCCATTCAAATAGGTGTGGCAGGAAAAGTGTCCGTACGGACAGTATGCTAATAACAAACGATTTTATCCTTATTAGGTTGCTTTCAGGACTTAGCAATGCAGGGTATGTTTAGGATACCTATGACTTACTTTATAAACATCCAATAATCTGATTTTTGATTATTATTTTCAAATTATGATTTAGGCAAATCACTGAAGTGCCTTTAACAGATTTACGCTCTTGGAGATTGTGGAACAATTTCTCTTTCATTGAGAGTGTTCAAACAAGCCTTTGTGCATATTGACAGCCATTTGCTGCTAGGAGTGGACCCTGGAGCAAAGTTGATGGACTAAGCACAGTTAATCAGGAAGACTTTAAGGTACCAGCTTATGATTTACGAACCCCAAGGAATGTGTTCACCTGTTACACAACACCCAAGTACTTAGAGATTGTCCAGGTTAATTAAAGCTGACTCCAGTGGCAATCTCACCCTTTCCCGTCCCAAGTCCCCCAAAAAACTGACAGTTTGTACAGTGGAGAAGGACCCATGGGGGAAAAACCTAAAGTTAATTAAAGCCTGACCGAGTGGCAAACACCCTTGCCCCCCACACCCGCCAGCCCCCAAATGAACTGGACCGTTTGTACAGTGGAGAAGGACCCAAGTTTGCCACTTCAGAAATGTCTGCCACCCCTCCGGTTTTAACCGGTTAGAAGGGTTTTCTGCTTAACGGTTACATAGGGTGGTATAAAAAGGCAAACATTAGACCAAAAATTCTTACACGGTCTTCGATTTTCATTGGGAAATCCTAAGGAAATATCCGTGTTTTCAATGGCAGAAGGGCATGACTTGATGTTGGTCTAATCCATGCACAGCGGGACCGTTGCCGGTGCTTGTTTTTTTTTTTTGGGGGGGGGGCCCCCCAATTTGATACAGTGAAATAGTGGAGAGTTGAATGCAATAGAAAATTTTACACAGATGTGCTGCAAATGTTCTCTGCAATGAAATGTCAAGTTGTGTGACCATTGAGTGTTTCAGTGGATCAAAGTCTGCTTTGTGTGAAGTTGTTTGAATGGGATTATTTAGCTATAGCCAGATCCTAGATATTGCGGAACAAACAATTCTTAATTTTTTTATAGATTTTGGGTGTAAATATTATATTTAAATAATTTAGCATCAATATCAATAAGAATTATCAAAACAATTAGGAATGATTTTCCAACAATTGTGCTGTGGATAATTAAAGGGGTTGAATAGTTTACTTCTTTAATTTTGCTTACAAATTATTTTCAATATATGATTTTCTTTTTAATAATTAAAGTATCATATTTTTGTTTGTTGTTGTTTTATAATAGTATATTATTAATAATTTTTGGAAGGTTCAGCCTATTTTTTTGCGAGAGACATGAAATACTTTAAAGATTTCAACTACCCCCTCTATAGTGTTAGATATTAGCAATTGCACTGTGTCTGTGATGTCCTGGCTGACTCAGAGATTTTCCAAGGAAGGAAAGTTTTTTGCATATACATTAATGTTGTCATATGATAATCACTGTTGTGATAAGTGGGTCCAATTTGGACCCTTTTATAGTTGGTGCATAATTGACCGTGGCCTACGAGGTCAAAAAAATTTTGACATTGGGGCTATTTTTGACCCTGTATTTTTAGCCATGTACCATGCAAATGCAGTTACTCCAAGCTTCTTCAAAAGGTTAAAATGTTAAATTCCAGGCTTCCATGACCAAAATGATGAATAAGGTGGTACCTATCTCCATTACCCTAAGCCAGACAGCTGCTGCGCTGTAGTAGGGTCAATCCACTGGTAGTTAATGTATTCAAACTCCCTACTCCATTCTTAATGCCCAGCATGTGGACCAAAAGGCAGTAGGTAACACTTGTTAAGTTTTGTATGACATTTCCAGGATTCGAACCAGTTAACCAATAATCTCTGTGACGTCCTGACTGTGGCACACTGTTAAAGCGACAATACTTAAAATATACATATATTAAATGGCCATGGTCGATCGATATAGCCTGTCCCCAGGGCCCCCCCCCAAGATTTTCCAGCAGTGGTCAAAATGTGGTATCAGAAGAAAGGTACTATTCTTCTCATTACCTGTGAATCTTAGGGCTAAAGGATATTTGGTTTGGATGTTTTAAGTGAAAAATTGTTGGGTCGACAATTATTAATTTACAGAGTACTCTATGGGTATTGAAAAATCCGTTTTTAGCTCTCACATTTAAACGGGTGAATATCAGTGCAAAACTTTACAGATTGGGTTTTGGGGTAAGGCCATCAATCATATGAAAAATTAGACGTAATAGGGTCAATCACCCCCTTTAAAAAATCTTGCTGGGTAGTTTATGTCATTGCTTCTAGTTCTGGGATAGGAATTGGGAGTCACTTGTGGAGTCCTTCTTTAGGAAAAGAGTTAATACAGGGGCAAGATTCCAGGATTTGAAAAACGTCAAATTACCAGGGGCCTGAAAGGCTAAACTTGTCAAAATGGATGATTTTGCAAGATTTTGCAGATTACCGGGAGGTGCGTGCCATACGCCCTCCCTAGATCCGTGCCTGTAATAGGTTTATTGGGACCATGTTTTGACCCTGGGCTTGACTTCTTTTCAAAGGAATAAGAGCAGAAAACAGGACAAGGACTTTAAATAAATGACAGTGCCTTTGTTTTCTTCTACTTGATAAAAAACTATTGTTTTAAATCTCTCTTTCCTTTCAAGACTACAAGGATGTGGAATGGCATGTGAAATTCAACAGGAAAACCCAAGAGACAAGTGAAATTGTTGGGTTGAGGATAGACACGCAAAATTTACCATCCTGTCAGGATAACAACACCCCAATATGCCCAACCTAAACCCACATTAATTACCAACTACAGACTTTTACTCTACTTCTCTCTATGGTTTTGCTCTTATACTTTTACGAAGGGTAAAAAATTTTAATAAGTAGGCTTGAGTGACTTGCACATGTGCAATGATATCGTCAGATATGTTATAACAGTTTATCACCCAAAGATCTACTTCCATTCCAGCAGAAGCAATCAAAACCACTAGCAAATAATTATCTTTAGTTCTAACCAGAAAGATTGGGCTATACTAAATAAATAGTAATGCAATAGTGAAAGTTAGGCAGCTTATAATAGTCTGTCAAAAACTCTTAAACATGGGACCTACTGCAAATGGCGTGAGTAAGGGGAAGGGAGGAGCGCTGTGCCCCATCAAACGACCTGTGCATATCACGGGCATATGGTCAAAATACACTTAGTAATAATAATAAAAGGGACCCCTAAAAGCCTTGCAATAAAACATCCACAGCCAAGTGGAACAAATTCTAGTAGCAAGTTACAATAGAGAAAGTTAATGAATTCAATATTATTTTGAATTACCAACTGAGGTTAGAATAACAATTCAACTAATGACTTATTCACCAAAACTCTAAAAAAAAGCAGCATCATAACAAATTTGACTTTTTGAAGTTCATATCGATTAGACCTCAATCCAATTCACTTGACTTTTGGCACAGTCTAAACAAGTGCCATGGTGATTCATATAAACAGAAAACTACTTTTGAAAAAATACAATGATAGGAAGACCTAAGAGGTGTTCTCTGGGGAAACCGTTACGTGTTGGAAGATCGATTCAGTTATCCAGCTTCAGTAGAAAAACAGACAGACCTTGCTATTTTAACATGACGGGGGTACAGGCAAAATCACACCTGCGTAGAGGAATAAAGGTGTGATTTTTGAATCCGTGCTCGCTCTCTTACGCCGAATCAAATCGGTCGATTATACCAGTATTTGAGTTGAAAAATGGGGCATAGGCAAATTGAAGGAATTTCATATTTGTGAAAAATGTGCCTGTGTCCTTTAATTTTTCCATGCTTTGTGATTTACAGGATGCATTTGGTGTTAAATTATTGTCCACAAACTGATCTATTTATAGGTAGTGGAAACCTACCTCTGAATGAAATACAACAGCAAGTAAACACCACAGAAAGGAATAGGTCAAAATTAAATTGCCTGTGGTAAACATACATTAGTAACTATAGGTATTCACCAACAATTGGAACATTCCTCTCTGACAAATGTGTGGAACTGGAATATAAGCAAACAAAGATAGGGTCTGTTCAATCGTATATGACAAGGTATAGATGGATCTCCATTAACAGGGTGTCAGATCAATAATGTGGGTGCCTTGTTAACCTTGGCTGTGCTGCATATGATAAGCTAGGGTTAGGGGTATATTAAGGCAGCTAAGGACAAAGGTCAAAAATGGTAAATTGATGAAACAAGCCTCATGGTAGATAACATTCATGTGAATCTCAGTGCTGAGATGGACTAGGGCCACCCTACTCTAACTTCACATGCTACTGTGATCGGGTACTTAAGAGACATGATGAGATTTCAGAAAGAAGCGGCCCCCAATTTTTTTCTTCCAACCCAGGTTTTGCATATTTGGGAGCTTTCAAAGTAATTAGATCACACATGAGTGAAGTAAAGCCGGTACGCCGTCTCTGTATGGAATAATATCTTGATTTAGTACTTTCTGTACGGGCACGACAGGAAAGTCAAAGCACGGTGTTCTATGGGGTCAATCACGATAGTAGGAGGAAAGTTCAAAACAAGTTTGCTGTTTTTCTGTTGTTTTACTTGTTTGTACAAATAAAAATTTGAATTCTGGTAGGTGGTCTGCAATCGTCGTGCCATGTGAGGGAAATTAGTATCCTTAAAAACATATCCTCATGAACTTTAACAAAGGAGGTTGGTTTTATGACCTCCGATGAGAAGAGGGGACTCCCTTCACCAGTCAAGTAAAGATCATAATTCTGGGACATATTTGGTGTATGCACGCGGGATGCAGTATTAAACATCATGACTGCGTCACAATGGAGGAAAGGAGGAGGAAATGACTGTTTTGGTACCACCTATATCATAAATTCCTGTAGAACTTTCAAGGGGGCACATATGGAACTCTTTCCAGTACCACAAAATTTGGAGGTTAAAAAGACAACATGGATGTGGTGATAAAACTGACTTGACAAGCTCAAGATTGATCGTTTTTAAGCCCAAACCGGCCTCTTGGGCTAATGAAATGTTGAATGAGAAAAAAAAAAAACAACCCACTGAAAGGGTTCCTGGTCTGAAATACTACCTCTCCGGCTACATCGGAGCTTTGAGTGTGACTCTATTCCATTTGGTTTGGTCAGGCGCGGATCTAGTGGGGGGAGGAAAGGGGAGGGGGCGCGCGACTCCCGGTAATTTTGCAAAATCTTGCACAAATCAGCCCATTTTGGACAAGTGTAGCCTTTCAGCCCCCGGTAATTTTGACATTTTCAAATCATGGATCGCCCCTATTGGTGGCGAGACTTCAAAACATTATTAACAAGGCGAAATCGGATTTACGCAATGCGTAAAATAATCCCGCCGAATATCGCAATCACTAAGTGACGTGACAACTAAAACGCACAAGTCACCCTATTTTGGCCCAATCACTAACTCTCCAAAAAATAACTTGGTTAGCAAGAAAAATGACTCAGAAATATTAAAATTTCATCATGCAAAAATCCCTGAAAATTCACAAATTAGTAAAAATATGATTTAAATTACTCCATTTGGGCAACACTATTTTTGAACAAGGCGGTTCACGAACCACAAGTGTAGCCTGGTTGCTGGATCATGGCTTTATGTATGAAGTTTGGCAAATGATTGAAAGAAACAAATGCAATGGAGAACAGTGTTATACAAAAATTATTTTGAGTTGAAGTAATCGGGCATAGTGTTTAGCAGCAGAGCATTTAAAAAGATAACAGCAATGTATGAAAAAATACATCGAGGCCGTTGGACCGCAAGTGTCGTCTGCCATTGCGGTTTGTGAAAGGGGTCAAAGGTGACAGGAGGTTCATACAAGGTGATCATCGAGGTCACCAAGGTCACAGGTCACAAAGGTCACATGGGGATCACAAAGGTGAGGTAACATGGGGTCACTGAGGTCACATGGGGTCACTGAGTCACATGGGGCATAACAGCTCGATTAGGGTCACAGGGCACAAGGTCGCATGGTCACAAATGTTCGCATGGGGTCACAAAGGTTCGCATGGGTCATCAAGGTCACATGGGTAGGGTCACGAAGTCACATGGGTCACCGAGGTCACATGGGTTCACGGGGATCACAGGGTCAAATGTCGCATAGGGTCACATGGGTTCAAATGAGGGTCCCCAAGGTCCCATGAGGTCACGAGTCCACCCAACCCGCCCCCTCCTGACCACCCACCCCCTCCCGTCGCATCCCACTGTCCACTCCCTGGCACACCGATTTGTGGGAATGGGCCACGGTGACGTGAGTTTCAGGCAAGGTCGGCAAGGTCACCAAGGTGCATGGGGTCACAAAGGTCACACAAAGTCACAAGGTCACAAGAAGCACCAAGGTCACATGAGGTCACCCCGCCCCGCAACGACGCACCACCCTTCCCCGACTCACCCTACCCAAATGCACCTACCCCGACCCCACCCCCCCCACCCCCAGATGCCACCACCCGCCCCTCGACGCACCCCACCCCTCCCCGACGACGTCCCCTCCCACTACACCCCACCTTGCCCCTCCCCAAAACACCCCACCCTTCCCCCTCCATATGAATTCACACACAAGTGTAGGTATAGTTTTTTCATGTAGCCAAAGGAATTTTGCATATCCCGATGTACCATTAGCGATACAGCAATTAGGCATATTTAATTTAGCTCAGTGGAATTTACTTAAGCCGCCATGTATCAGGAACTTTCAATGGCAACGAAGATGCCACCCATAATGAGTTTCGTGCAGTGCCCTCCTCGTGTTTTAACCTTTTACAAGTTGATGAAGTTTTAGAAACTCGAAAAATCTGATGCTTCTAAATCCTCCTGACCTGATGAAATTCTTCCAATTTTCTTGAATCATGTTCTAATGAGCTTGACTCCTGTATTGTGTGACATTGTTTAATTTCTTTTTTCAGAAAGTAAAGTTCCAAAGGCTTGGAAGAACTAATGTTGTTCCTGTTTATAAGTGGGTATAAGCCGAAGATGATGTGGTAGTTGACCGTACGGTCTCACTGACTAGTATTTTTTGCAAGGTAATGGAGAAGTTAATTTCTGTTTCGTATTATGAATTATGTGGATAAACATCATATTTGTCAGAATAAAACCAGTATGGTTTCGCAGTGGGAGAAATTTGCGAGCAAATGTTTGGTAAACTCTTGTCATTCTCCTTAGCAAACTCTTTCATCTCCTTAGCAAATCACTTGATGATCGTAATTTAATTCTGTAAATGGTATTTTCTTGGATTTCAGCTCTGCATTTTGATAAAGTAGACCCACAACATTTTACTCTCAAAACTCCATTCATTGGGTATCCGAGGTTTTCTTCTTCAGTGGATTCAAAACTTTCTCTTCAGACGGAAGCAGCGGGTTGTGTTCAAAGTTGCAGTTTTCACAGTGTGTTTCTGTACCTCAGTGTGTTCCTCAGGGCTCTTTTCTTGGTCCTATTTTCTTTTACTTTTTGTCAATGATTTAAAATGATGTTGTTTCTTCTCCTCTCTTTCAGTTTGCAGATGATCAACACAATACTCTCCTATTTTTAGTGAGTGATCATGATGTTCTCTTCAGAATGATATCAAACATATTTTAAATTGGACTATTCTTAATCAGTTTGCCTCTTCAACTCTTTCTAAATGCTCTGGTTATGCATATGACCATATCTAAGTCTCCTGATTATTGTGTTGTGACAATTACACAATGGTCGGAAGTGACCTGGCGAAGTTAACAATTTCTTCAAATTACTTGGTGTCACTTTCAGTAGGGATCTTTCCTTTGACTCTCCTATAGCTCACTTTCAAGTCAGGGTTTTCAACTGTCCTGGCGGCTTCATCAGATGCACAAGAATATGTCTTCTAATGCACTGATTAACCTCTACAAAGCTCTCATCTTGCACCAATCTTTACTGGTGATTTGTTTTGGCACCTCATGCAAAGGAATCATTTGGATAGATGAGAGAAAGTGGCAACGGAAAATTTCGCATACACGTACTTTATTTTTTAAGCAACCACCAAAGGCGGACGCTCGCCCACCTTACCTGAGCAGACTCTTGATTTGAATCTTGTCAGGCTTGAAGATGCTTTCAAATTCAAAGGCTGTACTCTGGGTTTTAAGATTTTACATGATTTGTCCCCTGCTTCTTTTGATTCTTTGTTTCAACATAGCAAATTGCAGAATACTAGGCTTTGGCACCAATCTGCAAGGACTTCTCTTTCTTCAATTCTATGTTTATTTCACTTCCACGACTCTGGATGAAATCACATCTGATTTGCGTGTGGTCAATAATCTTTATAACTTTAAAACATGCTGTAAATCACACTTTTGAGTTGATAATGAATGTTTGATTGAAATAATGGGTGTTTTTTTTGTAACCTTGTTCATTTTTGGAACCATTTTGATATAGACAGGGTATATTGTTGTTTTCTTCCTTCATTTTTATCATTGATTCACTTTTTTCACTGTGCAATACATTTGCCTTGCCTATATTCTTTTGGTTTCCTAAAACAATTTGATCTTGTTCCCTTGCATGTCACATTTGGTTTTGTTTTCTCTTTGGATATGAGAGCACTTTGTTGTGGATCGGGTTTATCCAACCCATTCTCTTATCCGAATTACTCGCTTTGTCATTGTCAATTGTTGAATGTGGACTAATTTATTTTTTGTTTATGTATTTTGCCAGTAATTCAAATAAATATTAATTATTATTATGATTAGTGAAGGAATTTTGCATATACGATGTACCGTTCCAAAAAATATAGCGATTACGCTGATTGTTTGAATATCAATTAGCTATTTGCATATGTAATTCGCCTGAAATATGCCCACAACATCTAATCGGATTGAGAACTCTTTAACCCGCTTCCTTCCACCAGTTACATTATTATACGCCTTAAGGAACTCCAAATAACTTGCACACAAAGCCTGCGGGGAAAGGGTTGTTCATTTTGACCGGCCAATATAGGCTAATTAATATTCATGAATATGCAAATACTGCAGCCAAAACTACACAAATTTTTGGAACCTCACTTATCACCCTACAAGTGTGAAGTTAAATCGGGATTAGCGTTTAGTCAGCAGGAGCATTTCAAAAAAGGTTAACCGAAATGGCTGAAAAAATAAATGCAAATAAGCTAATTAAAATTCATGAATAGCCAATATGCAGCCAAAGCTACACATAATATTGGGCACCTCAATCTATAATCCATCAAGTTTGAAGTAAATCGGGGGATAGCGTTTAGCCTGCAGGAGGCATTTTAAAAAACGGTTGTAACCGAGTATACGGACGGACGGAACGGCCGGACAGGACGGAACGGAAATACCTTTCTTGTACCCCCACTCTTTACTTCACTTACGGAACACGGACGACGGACGGACGGACGGACATACGGGACGGACACACAGAATTTGGACTAGTATGTCCCTCCCTGAACATTCGTTCAGGCGACACCAAAAATCAGGTACCACAAGTTAAATTTGGGACCCATACAGGGTCTGGAAAAGAGGCAAAACATGAATTTTACGTATTTTCACTTTTCCAAGAATGTAAACAGGCTGGCAACCAAAAAGATGACCCACGTGTAACAACCAGCACTAAAAAAATTTGCCCAAAATCTAACCAGTTCGAGAACCCTCAGCCGCTTCTTCCACCAAGTTACATCACTATACGGCCGTACCGAATCCAGAAAAGTTGGTACACAAGCCTTGCGGGGAAATTTCTAAAATTATGCAAATTAGATACTTAAGCACACTATCAGGATTGCTAAATCAGCAACTCGAAAAAATCATCAAAATCGATTTTTTGCAGGTATGTGTAACAATAAGGTATCCTAACATACCCTGCAAATATGATACGACCCGTAAGCAACCTAATAAGACGGAATCGGGATTTTAGTCATTACTGTCCGAACGGACACTAGTACTACAACACGTAATTGAATGGAGAATCGTATCTTGGAACACTGCCCGTGTTTTCTTACCCTTTTTCTGTCAATTCTACAGCTGCAAAAGGCTAACTTATAAGATTTTTACAGACTTATCTTCACTTTGAAGCTATCCTGCAAAATTTAACATATTTCAAATCACTGATAGTGTCTAATTAGCATATTGTACAACCAAAATTCTAATCAGGTTGAGAACTCATCAACCTGCTTCTTTCCCCCAGTTGCATCATCGTAGCCCTTAAAGGCCTCCAGACAAATTGTACACATGTTGACATTTTCTGTGCAATATGACCTTTTTCCCTTGACCTTTTTTCCCCTACCCCCTGACAGACCAGGGGAGGCCCTGGGGAATGAATTACATGGTGAGTAGGGGGTATTCCCTCCTAATATACCAAAAGGTTGGCTTACTCTAGCTCATCCGAAAAAAGATATGCCCCAAACGTTTCCAGTGGGTTAACATTTTATCACGGACAACGGGACATAAGGAACTACGGACCATAAAGACATTCGGACATCCTGGACGGAGCCCATTTTATAGCCCATCCCGAACTTCGTTCGGCGGGGACAATAATCAATGTGATTGCATGATCTGA